>OZ026629.1:54260730-54335730 GCA_964020975.1 Hermodice carunculata | reverse complement strand
ACAAATGAGATGACAGTGCAATCTTAGTAGCGCAATGACTTCTTACATCGGGCAATATACACAAGGTTCAAATAATGTCATATTTTGATACAAAAACGAGTGCAGGTAAAACAACACAATACCATTTATCACCTACTTTGTGTCGCACCACATTGTAAACCCATGGGATATGGCCCAAGTGGTATTGTTGACCATATCACATGGGTGGAACTACTTTTTACCATATTTGTAAAATCAGAGATATGGTTTTCCAAATATGTCAGAAATCAATTCCATAAATGGTATGATTATGGGTCAAAGGTCAACTGATTTTTTAATCAGCACTGGGGACTCAAAGGGAGTCCCACCAACCATCATTCAACAGCTGGGCGGGCATAAAAATGTGCAGTCCTATCCGTGAACAATTATGCAACAGCAAGCAAAATTGAACATCACGCCCTGTGCAACATTCTCCAAGGAATTCTTCTTCTTTTCAGAGACCTCTAACAGTTGTTCAAAACACTCCCCAGACTTCGTCTTTAACGTTTGTCCCAGCTGACGTAGCAGGTAGCCATCGCCCTCGTGCCCTCGGGCAATGCTCGCAATGCTGCCGTCAGTGATGGGGCCAATCTGACGGCCCTCAGTCAGATGAGCTTTACCGGTGCATACTTTGGAATGTTTGCTGGTACAACATTCCGAGGCAACGTTACCTTCCAATAGGAGCCTAACGAAATTTTAGTTCTCCCTTTAGTCATCTTAACGTGACGATCGCCCGCATGACTGAATTCAAAGTTACGCTGGTCTGCTGTTACCAAGTGGGACACGCTATCGTGACCACAGCGGAGGTTTACCTGTGGAACGTAATCCCACACATCCATGGATATTTTTCACGATTCGACAATTTGCGCGTATCAGCGCTACAGACTGGTACCTCGCAATTGTACAGAGGCATATATTCCAGGCACAGTGTAGCTTTAACTCTTAACTTGATATGTATGATATGTAAGATAACTTGATGCATGGCGCCGCGCATCGCTGCCAGGCAGCATTGTCCAAATACATAACAAAGAAGACCTAAATGTATATTTCAAATGGAATTAAGTGTTTAAAGCCATTCTTGCCATATCTTGCATGTGTATTGGGGCTGGACATTGGCTATATTTCGAAATATTCGAATGTAGTTACTACTCTTTGCATTCGTCTTTTTTTTTTTTTTTGCTGTATTCTTACTGAAATGTGGCATCTAAACGTATTTAGCAATTTTCATGCATATTGACTGTATTTCACTGTAGCACAGAGCTTACCACCAGAACGATGCCTGCGCGTGTGCCATCAGGTACACACCTGTCTGAGCATGAAGTCCATGTATGTGGGTATGCTAAGTACGGTTTACATCAATGTTGTTTGAAACGCGTTGTACCCCTAGCTTGCACTGGCCAAAAAAAGGCATCGCCTGTTTTTCTCTGTTAGGTACAACATCGTATTACATTGTGTTACACTGTGTTAGCAACAGGCACAATAGTGATTGTATTGCTAAACTACCTTGCTATTCGTTGTACTTACATGCACGTGTGTTTTCTCCAGGTGAAGTTCTCGCGCGACGAGTCCATTGATAGTCTAAGAAGTAAATGAGCGCGTGCATGTACTTGATAATAGTCTACTCTCATAAGGAACTGTGTTTCATTCACATTTGTTCCTGTCTGTCTATTTTACCTATTCATGCCCGAGAGCTGTCACCAGCCCACCTTCACAAAAAGAGCGCACCGAAACGGGAAAACGTCTGGATCCTGAGAAAAACCAAGAGCGGTAAACGTAAAATATTTACGCTACAAGGACCGGGATGCTATCCTAGCTAATGCGAAAAAGCTGAAAAACACTGGGATCTTCATATTTGAGGACCTGTCAGAGAGAGTGATTAATAAGAGAAAGGAACTGTGGCCCAAGGTATTGGAGGAGAGTCGCAAGGGAATGTAGCTTACCTATCCTTTTATAAGCTTGTTGTAAAACCGTGTTATTGCACTAACCGAAACCTGGTTAAATGAAACTAACGTGGATCTATTTACTTTGAATGGCTAATCACACTTTGCCCAAACCAGACCCTATAAAAAGGGAGGTGGTGTTTCTCTATTTGTTAAAGAACATCTGCAGGTGCATGGGCGGAATGATCTGAATTTGAATCACGACATATATGAGTCACTTTTTATTGAAGTTGAAAATATACTGAAAGCAAATGAGCAAAATGTAATTGTAGGCGTTGTATATCGCCCTCCAAACACCAGTGTGACAGATTTTAATGACTCTGTGAAAGATGCTATGGAAAAGCTTACATATAAGGAGAAAAAAATATGATATCTAATGGGTGATTTTAACAGTGATCTCATAAAACACGACAGTCATATTAGTACAAATGGATTTTTGGATATAATGTGTGCAAACTCATTTATTCCCCTCATAAATCGGCCAACAAAAGTCACATCCACCTCAGCAACACTAATTGATAATATCTTTATAAATGACCATGGTGAAGAAAGTTCTGCATATAGTGGAATCTTGTACTGCGATATAAGTGACCACTTCCCGGTATTCCATATTACAATGCATGAAGAAATCACTAAGAAGCCCGTTATTAAGACTAAACGAATTATCAACCATTCAACTCTTTCGAGATTGAAGCAGTCACTTCAACAGATTGATTTGAATACGACTGGCGCCACCTGTGCACAGTCTGCGTACTCAAAATTTCATGAATCATTTTCCTATCATTATAATAAATACATGGATATCAGCATGTTCGGTAAAATCTATAAAACATAAACATGAACTATAGATTCAATCTCTAAACGGCGACATAGATAAAAAAATATACACTGCGTATAAAAATAAGTTGAATCACCTACTTCGTATCTCTAAACGTCAATATTATATAGGCCTAATGGAACAAAATAAAAACAAATTAGCTAAATCTTGGAGAATTATAAAACAAATTGTAAATAAAGGGAAAAACAATGTAGCCCTAAACTCTCAATAAATACATGATGGTAAACTTCTTGAAAATTCACATGATATAGCAAACTCACTTCATCAATGTAGGACCAACACTGGCTCACAAAATACCACGAACAAATAAAAGTGCAAGAGAATACTTGCCCGTACCAATGCTCAAATCATTATTTTTATCCCCTGTAACGGAGCAGGAAGTTATGCCATTAATTAATATGTTGAAACATACTAGTCCAGGTTGGGACGAGGTTGATAGTAGGGCAATCAAAACAGTAGCTATAGAAATTACAGAACCCTTAATATACATTACTAACCAATCTGTAATTACAGGTCAAATTCCCTCAGAGCTCAAATTGGCTAAAGTTACCCCTATTTTCAAAGCCCGAGACGCTAAAACATTCTCTAAAAATTATAGGCCCGTCTCAGTTTTGCCAATATTTGCAAAACTACTGGAAAGAGCGATATATAAACGCCTAATTACATTCCTTAATGAAAATAAAATATTATCTTACTATCAGTTTGGATTTCGGGAAGGTTATTCCATTGAATTGGCACTCATGCTGTTTTTAGACAAGGTCACAAACTCACTTGAAAATAAAGAATTTGTAATTGGATTTTTTTTTGATTTATCGAAAGCGTTTGACACTATTAACCACAAAATTTTATTGGAAAAATTAGAATCCTATGGAATTCGGGGTATTGCGTTAACCTGCTTTAGAAATTATATATCTAATAGAAGTCAATATGTAATCTATAATGGGGAATGTTCTGCTCATCAAACTTTAAATATGTGGAGTACCACAAGGTTTTTTTGGGGGGGGGCATTGTTGTTTTTACTTTATATTAATGATTTATATTAAGTATCAGATAAATTATTTTCTCTTCTGTTTGCAGACGATACCACCTTTCTTATTACAGGGAAAAATCCTAAACAAGTAAACGATATATTAAACAATGAAATCGGCAAAATATCACAATGGTTCAAAGTGAATCAATAATCTGTAAACTTTTAAAAAACAACAGTTATACGTTATTCCATTCATTCAGCAAATCAAAATTTTAAATTGATCAATTTCAAATTTGGATTGAAGATAATAAAATAGAGCAGGTTAATGTAACAAAGTTTTTAGGTGTGTTAATTGACGAAAATCTTAACTGGAAGCGACATATTGAATACACTGCCAATAAAATAGCAAAAGTCGTTAGAATTATGGTTAAAGCAAGACTTTATTTGTGTTGAAAACTTTAGTTAATCTCTATTACACAGTTGCCTATCCATATTTTACTTATTGAAACATGTTATGGTCATCTACGTACCCTTCAAATTTAAAAATATGAGAACGTCTCCAAAAGAAGATAATCAGAATAATAACTTCCTCCCATCCTCCATCCCATAGTTTTCCATGATTCAATTCCCTAAATATTATGCCCTTTCCAAAAATTTATATTTATCTTATAGGTATATTCGTGCATAAGCATAAGACTAACAAGTTACCAATAATCTTTCATAATTTTTTCACATTTAATACACGGATGCATACACATTATACAAGACAAAAACACAAATATCTCTGTAAAAACCGCCAAATGCAATAGGTCAAAATTTAGCATGAAATCTCATGGACCTTCAGTTTGGAACAACATACCAGGATGACTAACAGACATCCCCAATAACAATTTATTCAAAAGGAAATATAAATCTTTTTTTGCAAACAACTTGGAACATTACGTAAAGGATTGTAAGTAAACATTAGTACGTTTTTTTCCACTTGTTATCATGTATAGGTGCATTATAAAATTGTTTGACTACTTTTTATACTGTTTGTGCAAAACTAATAATGTAGACTTTATTGTAGTAGGGACCCATAAGCCTGTAAAGGTTTCTGATGGCCCTGCCACAGATTATATGATTAATTACTTATATGTGTATTAACCATTTTGTAATATGACAATTTTGTATTTATTTTTTATTTCGATGTATTGTCATGATATGTAGCAAAAATATTCATACAAGGTTTGCTGACATTTGGCACTAACGCATTCCCTATTTGCAAACGTACATTTATGTTTAATAACCGAGTTGACATTTTTATTTCAAAAGGTTCTATATACGTGCTTATTACATTGCTGTTGGTTTTCCGCTTACCCATGTTTTTCCTGTTACTTTGTCTTCGGGCAATGATTTTTGCCTAAAATATTTACATAGCTACCTGAATATGTGATCAAAAGTGAGTAATCATTTTACCATCTCTGATAATATTCAAATACGTAAACACGGAGATACGTAATAGGGCTTGTGGGCTATTGTTTTAAAGCAATGAATGTTAACAATGCTGGATTACTCTCATTCTCCGCTAATTGTTCAGTAAACCATATTTGCTAACGTGGTGCACCAAGGTAAAATGCCGGTACGTTACCATTTTGCTTTTTGTTTGTACTCTCCCTGCTCGTCAGGTAGAGTCGTATTAAATTAAACATCATGAATAGTTTGCCCAGAAGTAAACATTTTATAATATCACTTAAAAAACCACAGGTTCCAGCATAAATCCTCTAATCTCAATCAAGAATATATTAGTTCGGTATATGTATATATGCATATATATATATATATATATATATATATATATATATATATATATATATATATATATATATATATATATGTGTGTGTGTGTGTGTGTATGTATGTATAAACATATATGAATGTGCATTATAACATACGGCTATTTGCGTCATCTCACACTATTTTACTTCCAGTGACTTAATGGTTTCAGCCTGGTGTTTGACAAAGGAAGAGCAGTTTGGCTCTCGGCGAAATTTGTTTGTGCCAGAGAGGTCAGGCACGTGTTGACATTGACAGCCGTAGTGGCCTCACATTAGAAGTACTGATCGCATGTCAATTGTGACGTGTTGGATCATCAGGTGCCTTGTTTAGCACCTATGTATTGGCTTCCTTGTAAAAAGTCTGGTGTTCTGTTCCCGCAAGATATATCAATTTCTTGTGGCCTGCGGAAAATTGACCGTATTTTTGTCAGCTTTGAGAAGAAAATGGCATCTATCTGATCATTGCATTGGCCGTTACAAATTGTATTTACAACGCCAATGGCGCGATGAAGTACACATATAGAGATTTTCGTGGAAATGCTGATCCGTTATGCAAACAATTACAAAGATGGTGCGAAAACGTGTTACACAAAGAGTACCAACTTAAAATGCATCTAAAGGGAAAATGCACAACATGCCCATCAATATATTCACTATGGGAACTCTCGTTCCGATGGCACCAAAAACTCTCCAGATCTTCACATTGCTGCATTGTACCACATACGTATTTATCGTCGACATCGGGAGGAGATGACTTTTATAGGAAAGGGGTGAATATAGTTGTAAGTATTGTAATAAGTCTACGTGTAAAAATCTTCATAATGTTGGCTGATCTCACCATGAGTGAACATTTTCCATACTCCTAATACCTCAAGACAAAAGTCAATAAATGTATTCGGAAAGTGTTTGAGGCTCATTTGGTACAGTGTCTACGCTAGTAGGCGTCCGCCAATCAATTGGCTAAATTGTGGGTGTAGGTAAGCATCCTGAGGAAATAACTAATCATGAAATCATCCAACGCATGTCCCAGATGTAGTTATTCTATCCAGAGGGTAATAAAGGTCCCCTGGTCTCCAGGAACTAGTCAACATTGCTCATACGTTTTGGCTATGTTAAAAAAAAAACGTAAATGGTATAAATAAGCGGCATTTACCAGTGTTTTGTCTATTGTGTCGTTTATTTACTGATTCCTTATAAAGACATTCACTTTGAGCTGGACTTTAAACTTACTTTTATCTTTTTTTCAATCATAGAGTGTGCAGCGCTGGAAGATTTTGCAAAATTGGTTATGATTGTGTTGTAACAGAGTTGCAAAATACGCAACACAATGGGGGGGGGGGGGGGGGGGAGAGAGGCTCATGTCAAAATGTTTTTGCATAAACCAAAGTCGAACATGTGCTAAGTATTTCAATTTTTAACCTGACGGAACCCTACCAGCTGGCTTTTCCAGGAGATATCAGCGAAATGTGTTGTAAGTGGATGTTGATAGCAAATGTCTTGACAGCAAAAATACTTTCCAGGAAATGTCTGGGATCCATATCTATAACAACCAAATTCCATGATAAATTTTTGAATCAAACATAAATGTCTCGGAGACATACCGGAACCCGAAATAAGTACATCTGTCAAATATAGGAATACGTGGTATAAGAATATAAATATGGGAAGTGTTTGGGACTCCGGGATATGTTTGACAACACAACTTGAGAAGGTACTAGAAGAGTTGGACTCTTCTGGGAACTGTAAAGTATTATCTGGAAAATCATCCAGGAAGAAATCTGAAGTTGTCCAGGCTGTAAAAATTAGGGCCAATGATTATTTGTGCAAGCATTAAGTTTATATGTTCTGGCCCTTTTTTTGTTTTGTTTTTGTTTTTGTTTTTGTTTTTGTTTTTTTTTCGTGTTTGTTTTTTTTCGTTTTTTTTTTTGGTTATACATTATATTCGATAAGTCAATGCTTGACTTCTTTCACAATCCATGTAAAATAAACGTGTCTATACTTTTTTTATATTAATTTTTTGCTGTCCTTGTATGTAACGTTTTTACTAGCACTAATTGCTTTAATTTGCCTCAATTAGCCGTTGCCATGGCCAACATAGGCAATATATGTGATCCCAGTCCAGTCAATATGTGCAGGCTGGACAACTTTCATAACAGTTTTGGCTTGTCAATGTTAACAAGGCAGTATTGGAAACACAATATACAAAATTATTTTTTACAAACCAATGTTGACCAGTCAATAAATGATGGATTGACACCCCCTTCAAGAATTGGCAAGTCAAGGTTGGTTAGTTTGTTTCTCATCAACTTAATGAAGGCTCAGGAAAATCAAGGGCTTTTTGTGTGGTGGGTTATCGCCAAATTTGGTCCTTCGTGGACCTTTAAATGATTTCATTTTGGTGACATGATTTATAATGGCATTTTTTAAAATAAATTGTGAACTATAATTATAAGTTAACCTATACTGTTCCTGTGAAAGTGCTTTCTTTTTCTCCATTACCAAATATTTTGGCCTCTGTAAGGGTACAGTAATCTTGCCAAAATGTATAGCCAAGATTCATTAAATTGATAAAATAACGTCATGACAAATTTGACACAATTAATTCCCTGCTATTTATGTTTATAAATTTGCAGAGTCTCAGCATAAAAAAATAATACAATAATTATAATATATTAATTATTTACGCATGTTGGAGGTAATCATCACATTTATGCCTTAAAATATTTGTGGAATCTAATTACCTTCAAAGTTTGAAAACAAACATAAACCAACGAAACTGCATTAATTTTCGAGCAATTGCGATCGTTAAACATTAGCAATTTTCTAAACAATGCAACCATATATATATATATATATATATATATATATATATATATATATATATATATATATATATATATATATATATATATATATATATATGTATATATATGTATCTTGTGTCATAGCGAAAAGTTTTTCTTGTAGGTGAGGTAATTTTGGCGTCTATACTTGCACGATTGTTCACCGTGCTGCGGTTTTGATCACTTTTTCTTAAATTTGTTGTACTGTATGTTCGTTGGTCATACAACTGATCAAGCCTGTTTTATAAATACCACTTGACTATGATTTGCTGTGGGCCACTTCTGTTTCATAGTTAAATTTTGTGGTGGAGTTATTTTGTTGCGGGTCTTGCTGCATAAGGGTCTTACAATCTCTATCAACTTTGTGCGTCTCTTTTACAGAAAAGTTATGATTTTTAAAACATTGTCTGTCATTTAGGCCCATCAATTTGTGGTAGAAATTGTGTTTGTGGTAACTTAGACTCTCCACCTCTTTTATGTTGACAAGTGTTTCACGTCAGGAATATATAAACGACTTTATATCATTGTTGTGCATTCAGGAGTCAAGTTTTGCGTTTTGCATGATCACGGACATGGGATTGTGTTTTGGAAGTACCTTTAGAATCTGTTCTTGCAAAGTTATTCACTCTGCTGTGGTTTACCTTGCATTGGTTTTGCTTTATGAACATGAATCGTACAGTTGCTCAGAGCAAGTTTCACCGCTGTCACATGATTGGAGTAGTTGTGCAATTCCAAGAACCTGGGCTACTTATAAGCTCACGAATGTGTGTTGTGCAATTTTCAAAATGTCTGGAGTTCTTTGTGAGGATCAGTCTTGGCGTTCCGATATCAGTCTGTCAATTTTGGGATCTGTGTTGGATCTCAATAGTCTCATTCATTTCTATTCCATCGGAATCAATCATCAATCATATTGGGTCTTTTTTGAGAAAATAAGTCTTAAAACTAACAGGAATTTCAAATTGAATTGTTTCTTAGTCATAATAACCGTATTTGCAAATATGGTTAGCATTTCAAAATTTGATAGTTTGACACAAGTAACTTCTAGCCTGTTCTTCATCCAGATAAGAATTTTATATCTATGTGTATCAAGCATGGTAGGCTTTCTTCACTCTAATTGCCCACCCCGTATTTACACTCAGGTCTTGGCCTCTGAGAGGTGTCATTGATTTCATGGTTTTGTGCTCATAGATTCTAAGAGGATGTATATGGTCAAAAGTTTTCAACTAAATGTGGTATGTGGCTGCGACGCCAGTTTGTGCCTTTTTATGCTATGGTCCCCAACATTATGTTATTGTGAAGATTCTGCCTGATGTTTTCCATGGTTACCAAAATCAAAAGTTATATTTGGTCCTATTTTGCAAGTTTGTGCGTGTAATGACAACTGTGGGTTGTGCAATTTCCAAAACTATTATTGTTTAAGAATATTTGGTTGTTATCTTTTAGGTATGAAGACTTTATTAGGTAAAGTTTCCAAGGGGTTGACTGATAACATGACCAGGGTTAGTACAATGATTCTCATACGTGCCTTTATAGGATCATTGATAAATTACGTCTTTTTGTAGATTATGTGTGGTCAGTATCTAAACACGAACTATCTGCTATTTTCCTGACAGAACAAGGAAAAGACACCCAGGTGGCTTACGTTGCTTTTAGAAATACATGTGTGTGACGGTGCATCTCTAACTTTGATTTCACTTTTGAGACGTCATTTTCTTCCTGCACCTGAATCAACACACATAAAGAAGAAAAGGCGCAACAAGGCATCCGCCGTCCTATGGAACTACTGTTGTCGGCAGCACTTCGTTTTGTGTGACAGATTTATTTATGCAATCGTTCATATCGGCAAAAAATAATCCAGAACACCGCTCAGCGTGTACATGCGGAGACAAATTTCGCTCTGACTATGGCCCTGTTTACACAAGTCTGACCCACGGGTGTCCCATGAAACTAAGGAATGCAATTTCTGTTCGAAGATCTTATAGAGATTGAAGTATTGTCCTTCCCCAGTCTCTTTTTACATTTTCACAACATCACAGGGTTCAGATTAATTTCTCTCTTTTTATGGAAAATTATACTCTCTTTGGTCTTTTTTCACATTGATAAAATACGACACAATTTGAGTTTAGTACAAGTGCATCATGGGATTGTCTTGACCTCTATGCATGTTATTTCTATCTGCTTATATAATCTTTATTGTAGATGGGCCTTGTAAACCTGTATGCATATAAGTTTCTTATGTCTTCGACCGAAATTATGTGTGAAATTAAAAGGGGTCAGCTCATTGTATAGGCTGGTCACCCCCCCCCCCCCCAAACAAACAAACAAACAAACAAACAAACAAACAAACAAACAAACACCACCCCCCAACAAAAAACTCCCAACCTATTCATCCATCCGATAGAAACTATCGGTCAGATCCTCTTGAAGTGACCTTGGAGGATAAACTGACACGTTGGCTAATATCGCGGTTCTGATGAATTTTAGGATTTTATTGGAATAATGATTAGAAAATACCTATGACGTTTTATTTGGTGTCATCAATTTTGACCTTTAGTGACCTAGAAAAGTCGTACTGTCATATTGGCTAATACATGTTTCTCCGCAAAAGTGGATCCGATCACTTTTTATTAAAAAAACGATTATTCCTGAACTGTGTGAGTGAAGACTGATGTTGCAAATAGTGATGATATTCTTTAACATGTGAGAGAACTATGACACTGATATTATTCAGACGCTTACAGGGACATTTCAATCTATGCATCCAAGGTCTGCTGTGTACAGGACTGTCACGTCAAGTTGTTTTATAATTTTTATGTTTTTTGTAATTTATGGCTTCTTCTAAACGCCCTTCGAACATTGTATAAATGCATCTTGACTCCATCTCTACCAAAGTTGTTTTCTAAGTGGCAGTGCTGTCATTTGCTGATTTTAACAATTTTTTAAGTTGACTTAATTATTGTTAAAAGTACGGTTTAGTATGATTACAATGTGGCTTCCAGCGGGAATGCATGTTCATGAAATTTTGTTCTAACCCGTTGACCAAATTTATTTCAAACCTGCTGGGGATGTACCTTGGATGGATCGACATGAAAGTTTCTTGAAATGGTCATGCACTAGTTTCAATTGTCACAGCTGGTGAAACCATGCAGTACAGCATGACCTATTTGCGTGACTGGAATTCTCATAGTTTTCTTGACAATGCTTAATGCCATATGTGGCTACAATCATATGAAATAATATGTCAATTTCATAAACAAATATCTGTTCCCACCGTTGCCAAGCTCAAAATATCAATAGAGACAATTATCAGTGGCTGTGTTGACTCCCGTTGGCAGTGTTATTGTCTATGACTTGACTTGTGCCCCATCAAATGTGCCATGGGTGCTGAATGTACAAATAAAACGACCATCCTTTCTTTTTTACTGGTCTGCAATCTGATTTGAAGTACACCGATTTTTTACCATATGTACCCACAACAAAATGGCGAAAATAAGATACATTCACTTCCTTTTCTTCCTGTAATATTCGAATCCTGTTTGATCATATTGCAGTTCCCTGAGCCGGTTTCTTTCGATTGATTAAGTGAATATGTACACAAGATGCTAACATATGCTTACGTGGTGGGCTATTTAATTTAAATTTAAACGCATTTCTTTATTCAGGTTCACCTAATAGTACGTCGAAATGTACTAAACTGGAGGCTGTCCTGACTAATTTAATTCAAACATATTTCTATATCCAGGATCACCGATATGATACAAAGAGCATGAACATTTAAGGCGATTTTGTCAGACATCATCATCACTGCCCACAAATGCTGTCTATAATGGGTTTAAGATATTAAGAAACTTAACAAAGTTGCATATAATATATTCATAGCCAAAATTACCCAAGTCGTGCGCGCGGGTGATCAGGCGCGCAGGCAGCACAGAACAAGGAGGTTTGATTTAGACAGATTAACGACGAGAGTAATTTCGTATTTATCCCCAACGGTCCATTAAGAAACAAAAAGATAATTTATATCATTTGTGACATTTTATTCCATTACATTACATCGGACTTTGCCGCAGTTATGTTGCGAGTATGAATATGAAATTTAAACATCAAAGAAAAGCGGTCGCCCACAGGCTTAATGGAGAATTTTTTTGGAACGGTCGTCGCTTCAACAACAAATCTTAATGAAAAGTCAATTTTTTCATATTTCTACATGGAATTAATTTGATGGAAAGGAGCATTGGAAGGTCACGTTGCCTTGGAATGTTATACCAGCAAACATTCAAAAGCATGTAGCCGCGGAGCTCACTAACTGAGGGCCATCAGATCATTGCCATTGGCCCCATCACTGACGGCAGCAGTACAAACATTGCCCGAAGAACAGGGTGCTGGCTACCGGCTACGCCAGCTCGGATTAACTATGCAGACAGAGCGGCGCTATAGCTTGGGGAGGGTTTTGAACAGATGTTAAAGGTCTCCAAAAAGATTAAGAATTTCCCGGGAGAATACAGCACATCGCGGCTGTTGATTTCATTGCAGTTGCATAATTGTTGACGAATTGCACATTTTTGTGCCCGCTCTGATTTTACAAATATGGAATATAAGTAAAAAAGTGGTCTCACCCGCGGAATATGGCAAACAATATCACATGGGCCATATCCCGTGGATTTTTAATGAAATATGGTTCAAAATAGGGGATAAAAGTTGCAATCTCTATCATAAAAAATCACAAATTACTATATATATATATATATATATATTTATATTGATGCAAAATCTGCGTCACATATTAAAAAATGTGGCTCCCGTTATCGCCAACTTTTGAATCCTGGTCGCTTCTGCATCCCATGTCTCGTCAAACAGGTATATCAGTCGACTCAAGTATTCCAATTCGAATATAAAACAATCTTATCACAAAAAACCTGGATTATAGACAAACGTGTGTGATGGCTGATCAACGATCAAGTCTCCAAAGTGCTCCCTCAAACAAGATGTTTCAAAAGAAATTTTGCTTCTTCAAATAATATTTTCTTGAAATAAATATTTTTTGTCACTTTCAGAGGAGATTGACCTTAAGACAGCGATCTGTTTTAGTCCACTTGGCACTGTTTTTTTTTTTTTTTTTGAGGGGGGTCTAATTTATCACTTCAAATCAAGCCATTCTTACTTCCTTACAGTATCTTACACCGACGCTGTGTTTTGTAAAAATCTGCCAGGAATCTTCTCGAATGGAAAAAAAATCATTGTCTTCTTAGGTTCTTGATTGTACATGATAAAGTCCATAACATCGTCTGTATAGCCTTGCTTCTGCAAGCATCATAACTGAACTAATAGATCTATTTACAGAAAGTCAAGATGCACTGTTGACAGTCTCCAGGTCGCACTTAGTGGTCAAATTGTATCATATTAATTTGATCTTAATTTAAATCAATCGAGGAACTTTCATGTAATTTTGCCTTTTTACATAAAGCCTAAAGAAATAAAACAATGAGGTAAAATGCAGACAAGCACGAATCCAGCTGCTTGGACAAATTCATACCGGCCCCTAGCATTTAGGCTCACGGCCTGGTCACGAATTCCCTGGTGTATCTGATAAGCTGTATGATTGTGTTCAAAATGTCGAAAAAATATCCGACGTAAATGAACACATATATACCGCACAAATCCCAGTGTGGTTTGATGAAAATTATGGATCCGGACACATCACGGAAACTTTTTAAAAATTTTGCTGCACACAATTTGGCCAGGGTTTCACAAACATGTACTTCCTAAACGCAAAACTCTGATATAGACTGTTTCCTTTTTACAGTTAAGATTTTGTTCACCTATGGCCTTGGTGAACGTTGAGCATAATGGAAACCATTGAAGACAGCTAGACTGTCCTTCTCGTTGGAATATTCAACAGTCTTGCTGTTATGTCTGATCAACATTTGTCAGTTTAAAATTATTTCAGTTAACACCACAATTAAGCAGACGTATTAATGTGACCGGTTCTGGCCAGTTCTAATTGTTCTTCACCTTTGCAATGCGGATTGTCCTTCCTAGACATAGAGTAAATTATATCAGTACATATCTACCATGAAACTTGAGCATAACATCTTACATATCATAGTTACAAAAACATTACACTACTTACAGTCATTTGCGTGTGTATTTCATTGAAACATTCCTGTTAATCGATCCAGTAAGAGTCTCGTGCGAGTCCGTGCTCGTATCAGTCTTTACACAAAATCACACACTAAAATGTTACCAATTTCTGTAAATGTCTATATCACTATTTTTTTCTACTTTTGCAAAATTGTAAACGTGCAGCTCTCTCAGTTTTTTGTGGCTCGGGTGAAATGCTCAATGACATTGTAATTAATGAACAGCCTGTTTTTATCCCATATATGTACACACACACACACACACACACACACACACACACACACACACACACACACACATATATATAAAAGCAAATGGAGAGAGAGAGAGCGAGAGAGAGAGAGAGAGAGAGAGAGAGAGAGAGAGAGGGTAATGAGTACTAGGAAGTGACTCTGGACATAAAGACACAAATACAGTATATATAATTATAAGCATTAACATATGGCAAGTCAGTCAGAAAGCTCTTTCATTTGTTAAGTTTTTCCAATTATTCCAAACTTAAAAAAGGAAGCAAATGTCACTACTCTTTTTAAAAAAGATGAGCGCTACAGTTGTAACATCACAGACCAGTCTCTGTATTTTGTGCTTTGCCAAATTTTTCGAAATATGTGTATTTTGTCACACTTAATAATTTATTAACATACCGCAGCTCAGGGTTTTATAAACTTGACAGTATAGTTTATCAACTAGTCAACATAGTTCATGTGATACGTCAGGCTTCAGATAGAGGAAAAGAAGTCCGAATGATATATCTTGATATTTCCAAAGTATATGATAGAGTCTGGCACCGGTGGCTACTTTTTTGAACTACGTCAACATGGAATTTGCGAACCTTTATTATCTCGGATGAAATCTTAAGTTTGAGAAAACTGAGAGTTGTGATGGAAAATAGATTTTTAGCTCGGTAAACTTTGGCTCCGGTGTTCCTCATGGGCGTGTATTGGGCACCTTACACTTTTTCGTATTTATTAATGATTTAGCTGATGATTTAACTTGTTGAACTTATCTGTTTGCCGACAACACATCTTGTTCTGGAAATTGTCGAAACAACAGAGGAAACAACTATTCGTTTTAATTTTTAATTGGGTATAGTAGAAGAAAGGCGAAAAATGAATGGGGGATTTCAATCTTAGCAAAATGAATAGACGATTGTTTTTATCAAAAAGAATAAAAAATGTTCCTGGAACCCTGA
Source organism: Hermodice carunculata (assembly GCA_964020975.1). Classification (NCBI taxonomy): domain Eukaryota; kingdom Metazoa; phylum Annelida; class Polychaeta; order Eunicida; family Amphinomidae; genus Hermodice; species Hermodice carunculata. The sequence goes on along the minus strand of OZ026629.1, from coordinate 54,319,971 downwards.
TGTTAATGTATAAACAGGTAATTCGAGTCAAAGTCCATAAACATCTCGGAATTATTCGAGTAGACGATTTATCTTGGGATAGCGACATCAAATATGTTTATAATAAAACAGCTTCGCGTTAAGTGCGTATAGTATCATAGAGATATCCACTACTATACAATGCTTTGGTAAATAGATACATATATTTATTGGTCCAATGAAAGAATATGTAGCACCTGTATTTTACGGATGTTCTAAGAGATGCAAGTCCATGCTTGAGTCAGTTCAGTATAAAATTACAATTGATGTATCGGGTGCAATTAAAACCTCAAGTTCACACAAAATTCTCCAGTGTCTTCGGTGGCCAAGAGTAAAAGATAGACGTCTGTATCAAAAATTAATTTGTACTTCAAAATTTCAATCTGTGTCCGCATCTAGGGCAAAATTACCCAGGGTGCACAACGATCGACTAGCTTACTCATTACGTGACGTTTATGGCAGCATTCTGGTCCTCGAGTATGGCAAGCTAACGGGGCCGTACGCTGCCTATAAAATGGGCTGGTTCTTTTTAAAGGAGAGTGGAACTGCAAGGGAGAGGAGCGACCGAGCCCGGGAGGGTTTGGGAGGGGGCACCCCCCTCCCAGGGTAGGAACTTTTTGAAAATTTGACACAAAATAGTGGTCTTTGGTGCACTCTTAGAATACAAATTCTTGTAATTTACTATGTTTAAATTCCACTGTAAATTCCACTACAGTAATCATTCTTTTGTTTTTGTTTTCAAATTTTCAAAACCAGTTTTTGAATTCAAATTATCTGCTGCCTTCTGGAATTAATTGTACTAAATTACATTTCTTGTCATCATTTTATTTGAACTCGGTTGAAATCACCATCATGTCACGTTTTGGTACATTCACTGGTAAAAGTGAACCCATCAAAGTTCAATGTTCGGAAAAAAAATAAAGTAGAAAATTCTGTCTTCCTGAATGTGATATATCCCATCTCTAACACTATAGTGGTCCTCAACTTTCTAGTTACATCCATGTTTGAATGATTGATACTGAAAACTGTCAAATGAAAATTCAATACCATTTAAATTGACTACTTGTTTCTTCTTTTGTAATCAGTTTATATACAGGTGTGCAAGTAAATGTAAATTTATTTGCCTTTGTCGATTTTGTCAGATGGCTAACTTAACAGGCCCTACCCACCCCCACCCGCATCTAAATTAAGTTAGTTTTTATCTGACATCAACCTTTTGATGTTTTCCCTAATGTAGCTTGTAACAGGGTCAGTACTCTTCAACCAGTTTAAAATTCCATGACTTTTGCAAACTTTCTCATGACTGGTGCTCACGCAAATGATCAACTATGATATCAAATTTTTATAAAATTAGTTTTATTGTAAAAACAAAAAACATTCCTATGTTGTGCATAGTTCAATGAGCCAACGTAATCAAATAAAGTCATGGACATATATTCAGGGACCATGCTTACTTAGTGTCACAACCGCCTGCAGTGGTACCTGCTGTATGTGACCACCCCTGTCCCAGCCTAAAGTGATCACATATGGCAGATGGTCATGAATGGCAGGTAAAGTTACAAAGAATACAGGCTGATGTGCAATCAGAAATGTGGTCACAAAAGCCAGGTGGTCTCTCATGGCAGTGGTCACATACAGAAGGTATTAGTATACAACCTTACACTGAAAAAAAATATATTCCCATGATGTACATAGTTCAGTCAGGGTGAGGCTGGTTCAATGAACCAACTCAATAGGTAATGGAGATAAATCAAACAACCTCATGGACACAGTCTCACATTTCAACCACAGGTGTCACCACATGTCTTTTCCATTGTTTAGCCTTCTATCACCCTCATGTATCTGTGTAGTCACCAGCCTATGCTTCACAAGTTCAAAACACAAGGCCCATTTCAATCACATTATGTTTTCAAATTAAAATCCTTTGTGACCTTGAGAAAATAGGCCAAGGTCACTCATATTTAACAACAAAGTAGCCCTAACTGTAATGTTTTCAATTTGGTAAAGGTAGCTCAATTACATTTTGATATATTGAATTACATGTGTGTCAGTACATTTTTGCTCATATTTCCTGTAATACCTCAGATGGTTTCTAAGTTTTTGCTTATTCTCTCCGCAAGGCCTGTGGCCTATAGCTTCTATAATTCTGTCAACAGTCATAGCATAGCATAGCATAGCATATACATGTAGAGAGATCACATAGAATAAACAATTAGTGTTGTTAGGTGGATACTCCTTTTGATATCAGCGTGGCAGCAATTAGCAGAAACATTCTTAATAAATTTTTCATCTGTGCTTGCCGACAATTGTTTAAAATTGTAAGTACAGTCTGAATTAGGTATATTATAATTTGCTCTTAAATGTTTATCAATGGACATTCGCACATGTGAAATTCATCAACTGTTAAATTACCACTGTTTTTACAGTATATGCAATATCTCATTCTTTCCGTCTTAAAGATGCCTTTATACCTGCCAATTTCTACATTAAGCTTGTGGCACACATATCTGAATCTGCTTAAAGCAACCCTGAATTTTTTAAAAGATGATAGTGCTCAAATGAGGTTCACGAATCAGATTTTAGCCAATGTAATTTGCCGTTTTCTCTGTAGTTTCCGACCAGTTCTGCTCTGCAACATCTCGTAGTCAGATTTTGAACACTGTAAGAAACATCTTTATATTGCCAACATCCTGGGCCAACCATATATCACCAAAACCAAGCTTGTCTATTAAACATCCGCGGCGTGTAGCCCTAGCCTGAGAAACCGACCCCACTGGGCATTGCAGTTTTTGATGGTGCGGCATCTCTTCGCCCTCCAATAATTGAAAGTCTGCTCTGCAGGCAAGTGTAGCCCAGGCTACCCTGCCATTGTCATCCAAATTCTTTTTTTCATTTTGTAGCACTGTTTTGGATAGGTACCTGTCCTCTCATCATCATCTGTAGAATAGTAAGTCAGTATTTTGATACATTTTTACATATAAAATGCTAACAATGGGTATCTCGCTAGCTCTCCAAGTACCCCATCATTATTACTTGCATTTAATTTACATTTAACACAAATTTACAAAAATTCAAATGCACAGATTCTATTTTCTTAGAGTATTCGTATCCCCATACATGTTTTGGGCTTATATCACACATACATATATATATGGAACTTTTAAGCATGAACAACGCTTTTGAAACGTTTAAGCACGAACATCGCTTTGCTTGCCTGTGCAGCTAGACGATTCTTACATTTGCTGCAAGATAATCTTGAAGAAAAGACAACTCCCAAGTATTATATAACCAGGCACAGTTTCAATTTTCTGTCCATTGCAAAGCCATTTGTCATCTTCCCTGATTTTTCCACTTCTGTGAAAGACCATTATTTTTGTTTTGTCTAAATATACTTTCATGTTGAACTTACTGCAGAATTCTGCTAGTGTCTATTTACATTTGCAAATGACCCACTGAGTCTGCAATGTTTGCTATGTCGTCTGCATATAATAAAATGAACATATCTGGTAATTCGGGATCAATAAATAAAGCTTGGCAGTCATTTCCCATTAAAAGGTTTACATATTCACTTATACAATAAAAAAAGAGCATCTCATCAAGAAGCCATGAGGATTCCCTGTATAACATGAAAGAAAAATTGTTATATCATCACCCATTAGTACACTTGATTGTAGTTTGCTGTACATGGACTTCAATACATTCAATCTTTTAGAATGCATATTTTCTTATACAAAACATTAAGTAATATCTTATGTTGGATTGCATCAAATGCTGTAGAAATCTGACATATGAACAATAAAATCTCCCTTTTTCTTTGACAAATATTTCTGAGCACTTTCATATAAATAGAATATATTATCATGCATGCTTTAACGTTCTCTGTAGGCAGCTTGACTTTCAAACATTTATCTTTTTCATTTGCCCAGCACAACAGTCTGTCATTTCAAACCTAAGTGGAAATTTTACCCATAACATCCAGTGACGAGATACCTCTATAATACATTGTATGTGTAATTTGACCAGGTCAGGAAATCCCTCTGGGAACCCCTGTTACGAAAGCGGGGCACACACAGGATTCTGGGTAGCTTGCGTTCCGCTTCCCATGTCCTGATACAGTGATGTTGAAAAATGGATGCAGATTTTTTTCGAAAAACAAGACAAGACCATCCGTGGCTCAAGAACTATTTGAAAGGAAGGGGAGTTACATTGAATGGCACAAATGAGGCAGCTTTGGTTGAAATCGCTCCCAAAGCGCATCATCTAAGACTTGAAGAACCCGCATGCTTCGTTTTCGTATCACAGGCTCCTGCGGGGTTTCCCCACCTAATATTTACATTCAGAGTTTTTGTTAGCATTGAAAGAATAGGGACACATGTTGTTTTCATCAGTCGATGGTAACATCATGTACAGCACGGCACGTGCCAGTGCCTGCTTTGCTACGTAACAAGCGGCTGGCCACACCCATAGCTCCTCCCACTGATAAACATTTTTAAGGTCCTTCGCAGTGGCTATCAAAACTTTTACGCACAAATAGTTATGCAAATTTAACTCTAGTCTAGTATTAATGTTAATATGAATATAAATATAAAAAATGAAGTCTGTCTCTGTTGTTGTCATTGGCATGCAACAGCGCGGTTGTGGGTAGGCATTTTCTTCATGACGTCGCTATCGCGACGTCATGAAAAATGCCTACCCACAAGCGCGCTGTTACATGCCAATGACAACAACAGAGACAGACTTCATTTTTATAGTAAATCCCCGCATACCGCGTATTCTGTGTATATCCTAGGTGGCATAACTAGTAGCACATGCATACAAGACTTTAGCTTCAGTACTATTCCCACCAAGCTTCAAGAAGAGCCATTAAAAATTAAACACAGTCAAATGTCCTTAATTTTTTACATTTTGACTTACATTTTATGTTATAATGCAGGTAATGAGCTCAATGTCAAACTCCATCTACATTTTCACACATATGACATGTCCTGAAAGCTATATAGGATAACCATAAAAACTTTTAAAAGGTACTGTGCTCACAAGCCAAAAGTTTCTGGATTTCTCACATATAACACATCACCAGAAATGCACTGTACAATACACTGACCTAACGTGTCAGTCTCAACATGATGGAACGCATTCTGACTTGGATAAGGCAATGGCCAAGATGGGGGGCCATAAGCACCATCTGCTGATATATCGCCCAGTCCCATCATGTTATATGGCCGGCACAATCGCCATTAGTGCCTGATATAGAGGCCACAAACAATGGCGAGATCCCTTCTGTTACCAAGCGTCACACAGATAATGTGCTTCAAAACATCCCCAAGAAACCAAAGGCAAAAATCCTAATGCAAATACCAGACAGACATGAGTGATCCTATACGCCATGCGACCTTGGGTCAGCACAAAAAAAAAAAAAAAAAGAAAAAAAAAAAAAAAAAAAAAACCTTTTAACCACATGATATACAATACCTTTTACCACCATAATATACATGCATACTGTAATAGTAAGGTTTATCATCAATGACACTTAACTTACAGCATATAAGCACCATCTGCTGATATATCGCCCAGTCTCATCATGTTATATGGCCGGCATAAACGCCAGTTAGTGCCTAATCTAGAGGCGCCACAAACAATGAAGAGATGCCTTCTGTTACCAAGCATGATACAGATAATGTGTTTCAAAACATCCAAGAAACCAAAGGCATAAACCCTAATGCAAATGCCGGACGGACATGAGCGATCCTTAAAGCTATGCGACGTTGGATCAGCGGAACAAAAATGCTTTTTACCATATGATATACAATGCATTTTACCACTTAATACACATGCATACATACTTTCTACAATCAGAGGTATAACTGTGATCCGTCAGACGAGGGATAAACTGAGACACAGCTTTCTAAAAGCTCACCTAACAGTGTTTTTCATACTTTGGTAAGGCATTAATTTTGGCCTGAATTTTACACAATCGAATAGTATCCTAATACAAATGAAATTTGGTAGAAATTAAACAAAGAGGCTTCTATGTACCCAGCAAGTTAAAACTGAATTGCTTTAAAAGCAACAAAATTAGTCTACTGCCCTAAAGATAATTTAGCTGGACATGACTTATACATGTATATGTAAATTATATTGGTCATTTCTAGAAAAAATATCTTCAAGGAGATAGCCAAAATAGTTGTATTACAAGCAAATCAGTTTAAACTTACTGGATACATATAAGCCTCTTTATGTGTGATTACTGTCAAATTTGTTTGTCTTAGGAGACTAAATATTGTTGAAAATAGAGCCCAAAATTTATTCCTCACTAAAGTATGGAAAACACTATAGACAGTAAGACTGATAAGGCAACTTAGCTAAACATCTCTTAAAATGTTATAACTGGCTGTCCCCGATGCTTTGGCAAACTTCCAGTCAAGCACATTTCTAATACAGTAAAACCTGTGTCAAGTGGGCACCCTTGAGACCGGACAAAAATGCCCAATTAAGACATGTGTCCTCTCATTCGAAGGTCGGCTCACTGGGCCATAATAATAGGGTTAAACTTCATAATACTCTGTAGGGTGCTGTACATGGCATTCATTTAGAACAGATGAAAAAGAAATACTGTTCAAAGATATCCTTTGGCTGCCTGCAATCTCTGTTGTAAAAATATTCCGCCTGCAATCTTCACTGTAAATATTGTTAGGACTTGTGTCCCATATGGACAGACCTACGGACAGCCGGTCAACTATGTTCAAACATATTTTTTTTTACATGGAATCATAGATTCCTAGAGGTATCCCCTACTCCATTTATAACGGTTATAACACGTGTGTCAAGTTTCATGAATCTAAATTAAATTTTGGACGAGAGAATTACAGCTCATACAAAATTTTATATAGATACATCACTGTGACACAAGTGAACAGAATGTTTGATAAAATTGTCAAATATCAAAATAATTACAACACAGATGAGATTTTATATGGATAGGTCATTGTGACTCAGATACTTTATCTTGTAACCTAGTTGTAACATGCCTACTAGGCCAAGGGATAGCACGTGTGCTGTGACAAGTCCTATGCTCCGCAGAGTAAGTGTCCCTGTGACCTTGGTAATGACGTAAAGGTCGCCAACCTATTCGTAATAATCTACATTTGCGAATTCAAAGTCAGAGTGCAACTACTTCCAAGTTATTGTCAACAGTATAATTCTTTTTCAAAGCATTTGATCAAGCGGTTTTGCAGAAGAGGCTTTTTTAAGATTCCCCCCCCCCTCAATGAACCCCAAAATTCATTAAAAAAAATCCAAAAATTCACTGGGCCAAGACTATTTGAACAATTTGCGGCTGACGCTAGCTAGTCACCCGCTTGCATTTTTTTCATTGGTATGCATTTGCTGGAGGTCATATGATCAGTAGCCAGATAAAGGTAACATGGTATCATAGTGGAACAGTGGTAGGCCTACATTGTGAATCAACAAGCTTTCATGTTAAGCTATCGGTACCCTTCTATCTGATACTTTTTGGGAAACTTAAGCACTTATCATTTCAAAATCAGTAATATACCTTGCAAAACAACAAACTGGTAAGACAGTCCACTCGGCAGACCACATTCTGTCCACTTGGCTGGCAAATTAGCGCGGGTATACCATGGACCTTAATGTATGGAAGGATCGTGATAGTTCCCAGCATACCTTGTGCAGCTTCATGCCACAGGTTCGTAAAAGGCATCAGGAAAGAGTACCCCAAGGAACAAGGTAATCTGCGGACGAAGCTTTGCCTGGAAGCCTGGCCGCCTGAAGCTCACTACGAGGCGCTGCTTTCGCTTGCAGTAGGGCCGGTGACCACAAATACCGCGGAGAGGCACAAGTGTAATAGGGGGGCAGGGATCCAGCCCAGACGAACCTGGACGAACCTTTGGTACACGTGTGTAAACAAACACAGCTGGTAGGGAGGTCTCCAGGGTATCTCGATCTGTCAGATGCTGACCACTGGTGACAGATCAACAGTTTAGCCCCCTACAGACGATGCAGTACCCTAATAGTAAGCAGGGCAAACGCCATAGATAACACGTGTGTTAATTAAAAATGAATAATATGAATAGAAATAAACATTATCTCACACGTTCAATCCCATACACACCCTATAGCGTTGAAAACCCATGGTAATGGCGGCCATCGCTTTTCCCTAAGTTGACTGGTTTGCTGGCAATCAGATAGATTTCCAATGACCAACAACATCGTTTTTCTGGGAACCTTGCATCTTGTGGGGGAAAATCTCGCCAAATACTCTGGTTCCCTGTCGTAAAAAGGTAGAGTCACCAGACGCACAGCCAGGAACCAGTCTACGAGACATTGTGTAGTTATCATATATACACCATGTAATGTGTTAAATACATGGGCGGCCTCGAACATGTATATACTGACGTCATTCCTGACGTGTCGCACGCACGCATTGTTATCTTCAAAAGAGATTATACGTCTATCAAACAAAAATGCTCCACTCACATTCTAGGTTCAACCTACTTCCATATCAGTCATATTAATGAGATAGCAGCCTACAATGGGCCCACTGTTCTGAACTTCAGGGTAAATATCCCCCCCCCCCCTTTTTTTTTTTTTTTTTTTTTTTTTTTTACTTTTGGCGGAACTCCACTGGGCCTGCAGGGTGGTTTGTTCGAACGGGTCGAACCGCCCACCCCCATCCCATCCCCGCGTACGGGCCTGGATAACGCATAGATCTTACGCGTTGCCGAGCCTGCACTACGTGTAGTGGAGACTCCATTACGTGTAGTAGAGCCAACCAATCAGATTCCAGTCTCTACTACGCGTTGGCGAGCATATGTTTTGCAGTACGCATAGTCGAACTTCGGCGACGCGTAGTGTAGCAACTTATGGCTCCTTTTATATGAAGACAAGCAAACCAATCATTTACGTTCTTACAAGCTTTACTGATATAAAACAGGGGGAAGGGGAAACATGAAATTCTCTACAACGCCTATTGGAGGCCGCCAATCAAATTAGAATCTCTACAACGCGTAGTCGAGACTTGCAAGTTCTCCAGAAAATAAATAAATAAAAAGAAAAAGAAAAAAAATATCAGCACTGTTTCCTCCTTACAAAGAAGTGTCCAATGACATATGATAAGATATTGTTTGTCATTTTGAAGAAAATCTCTGGACGCCTAGAGAGACCGGCCAAGACCGGCGGGGGACTATGCACACAGGCGCTCGTAACGTTCAGTCATTCAAGCTTCCGTGCTAATACACACGGGGGGGGGGGGGGGGAGGGAGAGGGAGAGGAGTGGGTAAAGAGGTTGGACCTTGAACATCTATGCGTTCAATAACCCACATAGGGCCATATCTGCAATAAAACATTGTGTATTAATCTGTGCAGTCAACTGTTTGTGCTAATAAGATGGTGGCGGATGGGCCTAAAAACGCAGCGTCGTCACATGGAGCTCCAACATTGAAAGGTTTGAAACGAAGTGCACATCTGGACCACCATCCCGCGTCACGTTTTGCATGATTTCTCCGTTTCTGAGCACACCAACAAGCTTTAACTTTGTTATTTCCTTCCAGGCTTTGCTACCTACGCCACAGACCAGAAAATGTAAATATCCTTGCAAATTCTCTCAGAGTAGATTTCAGCGCTTTGAATGCATGCTTGTATGTAGGTCACCTGTTCAACAGTCCTGCATGTACCTGCTGTTTCCGTACAAAAACAATACCCCATTAATTACTGCAGTGCACACTGTTTTGATCACACAGACAGATCCTCGTGGCAAGGGCAAATTACTATATTACATGGTGCTCTTAACATTAATTTAGGCAGTTGAAGCAATGCAAAAGTAAATTTACTACTCTATGGTATTCAGTCAGCTTCTCGTGTTTGCAACTGTCTAATTATAGAGGTAAAAACCGGAAGGCACTGTAAATACTAGAAGGGTTGCTAGTTTTTTCGGCACCGGTGATATGGGCGTGACATAGTTCTTTTAATATGAGTGTTAAAAGTTTTAACGGAATTCGTTGTCGTTTCGCAACTCTTTTGCCTCCTTATAAAATCGGCAGTACAAGAATAAAAAGGATGAAGGGTATCATTACCTTTTTCCTATTTTCCAGTGGGTTACTTTTATTGTATCTTCTAGATTGTAATATCTTATATATATATATATATATATAAATATATATATATATATGTATATATATATATATATATATATATATATATATATATATATGTATAGATTATAGTATACTTTGTTGGCGATATGAAGTATATGGACGAGCACTGGATGCCATATAGCAGAACGAGTGAGCGAAGCAAACGAGTTCTGCTATATGGTATCCTGTGCGAGTCCATATACTTCATATCGCCAACAAAGTATACTATAATTTATTTATCTCATGTTTGTGTCGATTAAGCTCAAATAACACCATGGTAAATGGTCTAGCAACTTGTGAAGACAACGTAGGCCTAGCAGACGCTGCGTTTTGAACTAGGTCTACATCATTTCCGGTCTAGTTATAGAACTCTTCCGGTTATAGGTACTCCCGGAAGAGTTCTATAACATTGTGCATATAGCACCCTTCCTGTGTTTCGCCAAGGCCTAGCCGATATGGCATATATCAAAGTCTGTTATGGTACTGAAATCGACCCAAACATGAGATAAATATATATATATATATATATATTACCTGTACTGTATGGCATCAAATATGTAACGCTATTTGTATTTACTCGATGAAAGAAATTAGCATTAGCCTGTTTCTACTTTTTCAATCCTCTATGAAGAAATAAAGTATATTATCATTAAATAAAACGATCTGATGTTATCTGAATATTCTTGATTATCGGTACTTTGTCCACTGTTCGGGTTCTATTTTTAGCCGCATTGCTTTCAATAGAAGCATCCCCACGTGTGATATTTGGAAGAAATGTTGGATTGCAATTAAAGAATTCAAAAGTTGAAAGTCCAATGGTAATTCAGTTTTACCCTTAAAATAACTCCACAAGGAGCTGACTCGAGAAAAGGATAATCACATAAAATAATTTTGTGTCGTATCTTTAATCCTTGAATGAGAGTTACTTTGAATGCGCACAATGGTCCTTCAAGAGATATACACGTTTTTTCAAGCAACATCACCGTCTTTCAGAGCATTCGGGGAAAACCAAACCTTGATTTAAATGAGTTAGTGATATTAACCAGAGATCAAATAGTCCCACACTCACCCATGTCGGCCAAAGTTAACATTTCATACGTACACCTGCCCACGATTGTGTGCTTGCTCGGAATAGAGAAGAACCATTACAATATGCCATCTGCCTTTCACTAAGTGGCACTTTAATTTGCTTGTCCACACAAGAGGGCGAGTGGGAGTGACTGAAAAGATGCTGTCCAGCCAGACTTTGCAGCAGATCCAAGTAATGATAGTTATGTCAGTACACATACCTTCCTGTAAATTCGGTCGATGCGATATTACAGTAAGTTAATGGTGACATTATTTCCAAAACTTGAAAGTTGTTTTTGTCAAACCTTAAGGCCTTTTAATGCAATGTAGAGGTTTGCGTAGTAAGGTAAGGTCACGGTAGTCTTTTTATGTTTTTTTAACCTAAAGTGTATATAATGTATAAAATGTAATTAATTTACATTGTAAACAGGGGTGTCGGTGCTCTATTGTATATTGAAGAGTGTGAGGTAGTAATATCTGTTGCCTCTTTTGCACAGCCAAATATGTAGGTTTTACTAATACAATTTGCAAACTACCCTCAAAAATGACACATTCGTATACCATCGACACACTTTTACCCTTCCAAAACGCCAGCGGAGTTATATATGATAACGACTAATTGTCCCGCAACTTTGTAAATGATTAGTGTAATTTTTGGCTGAAGTAATTGCGGATGTTCTTTGCAAACAAGTTTGTACGGGGCATGGAGAAGTGCACACATTTATGTGCAGACGAGGTAGTTATATTTTCTAACAAGTTATTATTCATAAATGTATTTTCATGGGTATACTTTCTGTGCAATCTGTGCATTACTTAAAGACCGGCCATGTAAGGAGATATTGACGGTAGTTGAAACAGGACAAACTCTAAAATCTAAACAATGTTGAAATGTTTGATAAAAAACAGAGGCATCAAAGAACATTACAGAATACAAATTTTAGTATGGAGCGAAAAGAACTATCAGTGGACGTCACATCTTGATAGGACATATGACCACAAGGAAATTGTTTCCGCAAATGGTCGGTTTAGCTAAGAACTTAATGCACCCTTGTAAGAATACATAAAAAAGTAAATGACAGGAACTCCCTTCCTCAAGATACAGCGAATGTCTTCACACGTAATCTGCGGAGGTATCTGGAACATCGTGGAGGTATCCGGAACATACCAATACCCACTCATTTATTTTCTCATTCCATCTGTCCTTCTGTCCATCCGTTTGTCTGTCTGTCAGTCTTCAAATATTACAGAATAGTAGAAAATGTATTGCAATCGGTCATACTGTTTTGTTTGGCAGCCTGGAGGCTCCAATCCTCATTATAATATGACACGTCTGCAAAGTTTATATGATAGTAAGTTAAACTTCATTAAAAACACTTTTATAGAGAAATATCTGGGCAGTTACATTTAAGGGGAGCGCTCTGCCACTAAATTATTATTTTGGACTACGTGTAGTTCAGTTGATTTAAATTTGTAGTTGGCATTTTAGCACGCTTCCACATTATCTGTAAAGATGGGGCAATAAAATATGCATATCGTAGCATTTACAATAACAGAAAAAGGGTATAGATGCTTATCTAGTAGAGGCCGGTCGTGCCACTAGGTCCAGGGTTGTGGATTCCTATTACTTCCTATTATTGTAATTTGCGACTGAGTTTCTTTGCAACTGCGGCACTGTAGGGATACTGTCTTTAGGTATAGGTATGTAGCTGAAATGTTAATGTAAACGTTAAAAAGGGAAGAAAATAACTATTTTCTTCATAACTGATATTTATCAAAGGAAACTACAGATCCAGCTCATCGGTGTTTTGAGTTGTGCGCTTAGCCTATTACGTATCATGAATGTAAGGAATGCAAATGTTATAACCCATACATTTAAAGATAGACGTTACCAATGTGAAATAAGAACACCTGTATGCCCCCTTTGTGCTTGGGATAGTCAATTTTTCACTAAAGACATTAATATGCAATGTCTGGTTGCCAAGTCAAGGGGAATTCATCCGTTTGTTTCATGTGGGCACGTGCTTTACTTGGTACATGTAACTGCTGAAGGTTTGTAAACGTTCTACATTCATGCGCATATCAGTGCCTATATCCAATCAGATATTGCGGGTTTCGGGCATTCGTCCATGTAATTGAAAACGTTATTTATTCTGATCTCATAAAAGGCATATTAGAACTTATCGTATAATCCCATACAACTTATCAAGTTTTGATTTAAACATATTTTTATTTGAAAAGGCGATTGGGAAAAAAGGCATAGCCCGATATAAATGCCTTTCGCACATGAAAAAGTAAGACAGAAGAAGACGGTATACAACACAAAGACGCTGGTATCCACAGTGGACATCACTGCACCAAGACAGATAGATCTGCAAAGCCACACAAGGAGGATCGTTGACAAGACAAAACACTGATAGAATAAAAGAATATATGCCATAGTGAATACGTACATCATTACTCATATATGGATACTTTTACAAATAATGTGACTACCCCAGACCTGTCTGTTGATTGGGTATATGATGTACAGCGTTAAAATAATTTCGTTATCTTTAATGATCAAGTTTTTCATGGAAATGCTGATAATGAAAGATGTTTTAACCACAGGTACTCGATGCTGATATCACCATATGTATTGTTAAGACCTATTTGAAACCACGTAACATCCTACAGATTATGGTTATTTTGGGATTGCAAGCAAACAAAGGCTTCAAGTATAGTATGTCAGGACTTCAAATAAAAACAAACAAGCAAACATAACAAACAAACAAAAAACTCTGCACAATCTTTTTTGGAGTAGTGGTTAAACCTGGTACTCATAATGATAAGAAATTGACTGCAAAATTGACTGTCTGATTTACCTGCTTCTGATGAAACGCAATACTTCTACGTTGCACGACAAAGTGCTAAGCTACCTGAGACAAAAGAGTGCGATATTTATGACAATATGGCCTGCCTCCATAGAACGGGAACTTGGTGGTCTTTAGTAACACTATGTCGAGATATAACATCTCACAGAGAGAACACCTGGGCAATTTCTGATCTTCTTCACAATGGGAGAAATAGCTCATTACATTGGAAGCCGTCTCTACAGCAGCTTCATTCAATCTGAATACAAGATGATATGAGATATGGGGGTTTTTGAAGTTTGGTTACTTTGCGAAAAGCCTGGTTAAGATGATTTGATCAGAAAAACTCTGCTCCCGTACTTTGTTACATGTCACTGCCGTTTGAGTATCTGTTTGTATCCCCTAAAGCACAAGTGGCAAGTCTGCATGCAATATATCTTTTTAATGTCTTTTTTTCTAAGCTGTTTCTGCTACGTCGACTTGGACATGGCGACATCATGAGGATCAATATAGTTTTTACAGAACATTGGTATCTGATTACGCGATTACGTATGTATCCCATGTACAACAGATTTGCTACGACAAACTGCATAATATTGGATTAATTTCTGGTTTCGGATAAAATTACTAAATACTTTCCGCATTATTTACAATATCTCAAATTATAACAGTGGGACTGTTGTAAAACCATATCGTTATTCTAGCAGAGTGCATTTTCAATATGACACAAGAGCTCTAGGACTATTGCTATCAAAACCTTGGGGACGATTGGGGAAAAAATCATGGGCTGTGTGTTAGGCAGACCCCCTTACCAAGGTCAAAAGGCTAGAGCCCCCTACCCCATGCCCCTTGCACTCTGAGCACTCGAATGACCCTAAAATAGTTCATTGTGCAGTTTATTACAGAATAAAACTTGGTATTTTACAGGTATCAGAAAATCTCTTGAAAATATCATCACATCACATCATAGTGACTCATAGAAATTTAAGTTGTCATAAAATTTGGCTCCAAAGTTATTGACAATGGTTTTACACACACATGTTGTGTATCTATGCTGCTTCACTCGACACCTGTGTCTACTAAGAATACAAATCATGTGACTGAATTTTTTACTATGCAGCAAAGAAGTCTCGGACAGCAAAGGGTTAAAACGACCTTTAACCGTCTTGAGTTTCTAGGGTTTTTATAACAATATCGCACAGATTCAAATAAATCAAAGATAAAGAATTGCATGCTGTATATCAATAGCTAAATAAAAAAAAAGCAAAAAAAATCTACAATATTTTTGTCTAGCTTTCGTTTACATGAAGGAATATCTGCTGTTGAGTTGTCGTTTAGTCGGTATTTAATGTTATTCCAGTGGAATGCGCAATGCTTTAATGAAAATATGTCGGCATCTATTGGCTGCCGGGACAAGGAGCTGAAGAAACGGAAAGGCGGGGATCCTGCAATATGATTACTCATGTTACTCTAAAGTAACATGATAAAATTCAAAGGACTTCAAGCTCTGAAATACACCATTTCAATATCCGTTATACCACCACTGACTGTAAAATCTCCGATTTCAACCAGCTTTTAATGCACAAATTACTGCATGTTAATGCTGCGTGGGTTTGGTAATATAAACGTTAATAGCAATAACATACATAATGATGATGTATCAAAGCTCTTCATTTATTCATATTATTTGTGTGTGTGCATCCATCATATTTACCAAACCCTTCCTCGCTACACAGCAGAACAGGATTTTCAAGTTTTGAAGGCGTTTTCAAACAGCAGTCAACAGTTTTCAAGTTTTCACTTATTTAGGTTTTTGTGGATATCAAGGCTTTTTACCTTCCATATGAACCTATGGAAGCAATGCTCACAAAGATAAAAAAAGTGGCATCACGTGTTCATATTGTGGAGTAGTAAAATACGTCGAGGGCAGGATGGCCATACCTGGATAAATATAATGGGCTTAAGTGATGAAAAGTGCGTGTTGGGAAGGGTAACGTTGTAAGAATTTGAGGAGGTGGTTTTGGAGAAATGGACAAATAATGTAGCACTTCTCTTGCTAAAACTTAAACTTATACTCTTACATGAGAGAGGTACGACGAGTCAAAAAGAGTCATTGTTACTCCTTTTTCTGTTTCGCTTTGTCTTCTTTCATTTGTTGTGTTTTTGCAAAATGGTAGGGCAACAGCTGCCCATTTTCCTCCAGAGGCGCAACGGTCCTGGTTTTGCATGAAAGTGGGATGAACTGTGCCAGTACATTGATACTTTCGTTGCAAAATATAGCAAAATGCAACACTAAAACTTCATTCTTGTGTCATCCACTCTTTCCAAGTAGAAGTAACAAGCGAACATTGTATTACCTGATCAGATATAGTCTTCAATGAAAGTAGTAAAAGAAGCCGTTCTGATATACTTCCAATCAACAGTTTTACTCGTTGTGGAAGGTATTTCGCGTGAGGAATCATCAGGTTTACCTTACGTTGTCCTGACATAACCTTGAGAAGTATCGTGGTCGTTCGGGCTTATGAAACTATTATATTTTCCTGTCAGCGGTAGAATCGTGTGCCTGGCGCAAAACACTCGCTGATCTATATATCTATTTCTGGGTTTGCTTAGGCCCCAAGTGTAACAATTTGATGTCCATTTTAGCTGCAAGATCTGGCCCACGGACATCACATAGAAAAAAGACGAATCGGAGATTCGTTCCGCTTTCGCATACTATAAATACGAATCACACGTATATGAAAACTTTGTTGAAGTTTTCGGTGTGCGTTTGCGTGTGAACACTTAAATTATCAAAATATCGGTTTTGTGTTATAAAGTTGCAAGGGAATTTCAAAATAAGTAAAACAATATATACCGGGATTCAAAAGCAAATTTGGCAAATAAAATATTATTCAAAATTGTTGGGTCGCCATTTGATGTTTTCAACACTTAATGGATTTAAGT
This sequence comes from Hermodice carunculata, assembly GCA_964020975.1. Lineage (NCBI taxonomy): Eukaryota > Metazoa > Annelida > Polychaeta > Eunicida > Amphinomidae > Hermodice > Hermodice carunculata. The sequence goes on along the minus strand of OZ026629.1, from coordinate 54,302,939 downwards.
TTCGGTACAAGGAACATATTGCCAAAACCTCCGAGAAACACAAAATTGGGACATATTGCATATATATTTGAAGGACTGATTAAATAGACCTATGCGATTCTTTGAATCTGGTTGGTCAATGCAACTATTTTGAGGTCAGTACGGCTGGATATGTATCACATTTCTTAATTTGTTATTCAGATCAGTGCAACATAAGCTGGCATTTGATATTTGGGACATTTATCTGGGCCTATAAATTGAATTCGATATGTATTATGAGCAACTTGTGATGCAGACCAATGATATAAACAATAGTGGATTGATGTCTATATTATTACACTGAAAAAATGTACTTTATATCAATAAGGCTGTGAGAGGATCGTCTTTTCGGCTGACTTTAATAACGTACAGCCACTATGTATCTCACGTACAATTCCAATGTAAGGTAGCCTCTAAAACTCTACGTTGGTAGGAAAATTGCAATATCTTCTGAAGCAGTATATGTATAAAATTGAAAAAAATCAGTGGTAAAAAAATTCACATAAGTCGTGTGGAAATCCAACATAAACACGCATCACGCTCATGTGACACCGACATGCAGAAAACGACATGGAAAGTATTGGGCCTAGAAAGTAACATATGAGACTAATTCTGCGCCAAAACAATGCAAATATCCAGTTTCCAACCAGGAAAATGGCTGTTTGTGGCCCTGTCATTTTTTTGGTACTTATCATCATAACAACGGCAAAGTTGCCCCTTTGTAAGTAAAAACTTCAACTTGCATGTCCAAGACAAATAGCAGCATTTAAAAGTGAAATAAAAGGTGTCCGTTGTGCAAACGTTAGTTATGAAAATGGACCTGTGGCTTTTAGCTCAGCTGTGCTTTTGTTGTCGCTTTTCGTACATCGCATGATGTTCAATTCTACTGAGACTTTTCAATTTGTGCGAAAGAAAATGGAACACAAAATACCTTATGCTAGTATATATTGGAAATGGGGTATACTCTGGTAATGGTAAAAGCTAGGCCCGTGAAGTGTAATCAAGCCAACCAAAAGATAATTCTCCAGTGCGTCATAATTTTGACGGCATCGATGGCTCTTCTTGTGGAATTCAGTTAGTTATAGTTCTGCGCATTATTGCCATGTGAATTGTAAGTGAAGACAGCTTCTCTTCAGGCTCTATACCATCAATAAACTCCTATATGCTGTCAGCTGTCGGGTGCAAAAAAGGACCCTTACGGCTCACTGCATTTAATATACTGTCTAAAAATCAAGATTGCTTATATAGTAAAAGTAGTATCAAACTGAAGTTTCCCGGCAACGTCTCTGGTGCAATGTCCTAGAAATATATTTGTGTCATCCACAAAAAGCACAAACTGAAGCGATTGAGACGAATTATCCACGTCATTCAGATACGAAGGAAATACTGAATGTCCGCGTGTTGACCCTTCCGGTACCCCCACATAGGGCTGTTCTTGTTGGAACGCAGACCATCGCACTAAACAAACTAAGATACGCGTACAAAATGCTTTTAAACCAAGGAAGTGTTAACCACGTGTACCGTAAAAAGTGAAATTTTGGAATAACATGGAATTATTTGAATCTCAAATAGTTTTTAAAAAGTCAAAACCAGCCGACACAATACTTAGAATTGCCAAGCTATAGATCATTAATTCGCATGGTATGCTTCTAATTTATAGATGAATCTTCGTCCCTTCTCACCTGTCATATCATTTCTTACCTTCCATGGCTTTTAAAATTTGACTACGTAGCATCTATCAAATGTCCTGAAGACATTCTCTCTCCGTGTCTTTATATATTCGCCAATTCAATTTGTAGGATTTGTTTTGTAAAACTGTAGGATATAAAAAACTTTTCTGGCAAAATATACGTTGATCTTTAAGAATACAAGTAATGCTTCAGTAAAAACAAATTTCATCACTAATCTTTTACTTATTTTCTTTGAAATAACCGAATATTTATAATTTAAGTGTAAACTAAATCTACAAAGATCTAAATAGATCCTGTGAGCTTTGTGAGGGGATATTAGTGGCAGACAAGAGTGGAAGACAAGCAGATCCAGAATATTCATAGGCTGAGTATGAGTCTCATGACGGAAAGGTTGAAGTCCTTATTTCTAAATTTGTTTATTTAGATAAAATAGCAACCTTTTGCACACAGAGCCATTAACGTAATAATATCAGTATTAGGTTTGTATACAATGTGAAAAATATAATTTTCTTAAGACCAATATACTCCTTATCAAGGTCAACAAATACAGTTTCAATATTAAAACATTCCAGGCATAATTATGGTATTTCAACATACAATATATTGTCTTTTAGAAACACATATAGTTCACCCCCCACGTTTGCTTGTTCTTATTTTATTCAAACAAGTGCCTCCAGTTGTGCCCATGTAACAAATAAACTGACCCTAATGGGGGTAATGTGTGAAAGAGGAAAGAACATCCATTTTAAACATGTTCAACAAATGTCCAAGTTACCTAAGGCCTAAGTAAAATATATCTGTTGTTCCGGTAACCCGACCGACCCTATTGAAAAGGCCCGACCCTTATAGATTTTATGGCACATAAAAAAGTTCAAGCCACTCTTCTTTCATAAAAAATGATCGACCTTGAAAGCTTTTATCAACAAATTAGGTCGTCATGTGCCGCCATTTTGATATAAAGTCAACTCAAATGCAGCGTTTTATTCCAACTTAGTTTGGAGGGTTAACTTGGGCCGGTGAAACAGCATAGCTGCATTGCCATGGTTGTTCGGTGAAACAGCATAGCAGCATAGCCATGGTTGCTTGGTGATCGTTATCGTAATATTTTGCAAGGTTCCAGGTGTCCATTTTCCGAGTAACCATGACAAACAGTTAGGAACGTATTTCTAAAACATGACTTACTACCTTTACTTTAATATGACCGCGCAAGTTGTGTCTGAAGTAGATATCATGGTTAGTTACAAATCCAAATGCGACACGATAGCCTGGGAAAGTAGTGGCGAGCGCCATTTTGAACATGGCATACTGCATTGTGGGAGTAAGAGACTCAACAAGTAATATACACCATAAAACAGCATATATCATATCATTATTGATGCTCTGAAATATTTGAAAAATTTATACTTTTATGTTCATATATTATATACCCCCATGATCATTCCATTATTATCCTTATTTAAAAACTATTGGGTACGGAATCCACAGTTTTCAAAATATGTTTTTGATGATCAAAACGTTAATTGATTATGATTATAAATTAACAAGTTTATTCTGTTTTCTCTTGATGAGTTATGAATTGTGACTACTGTAATAGTTACAAAGCTGATTCATGGGGTATACCAGTAAAGATTTCTCAGGTCGGTCACCGACTTACCTCAGAGATTGTGCTAATTTGGAGATAATTACCTATACCGTCGTTCTTTCCCGCCGAGTATTGTAATTCGTTCGTGTGGCCCCTGTTAATGTCTTTGTTCGTTCTATGTTTATAATACCGCCAGTCGCTCATATGCCTCATGGGGAGCACAGCTTGACGTTCAATGGGAATATTTACCACACCCACCAACCCATTAAAAAATGGTTTAAGTAGGCGGTTAATTGACACTTTATGATTAATTATGTTATGAAATTATGCCATATTTATTCGTTTTAAAGTGTCAGAATTTCCTTCACGGCCAAATATAAGATTCATTCATATAAAACAAGTTCGTCTGTTTGTATGTCTCTCCAGTTTATTTAATTGAAATGAATAAGCAATTTTCAGCCAGGTCCGGGTGGGTTAGTCTCGGTTGGATATGTTAAAGAGGTAGCATCCAAAATATATGTGTGATAAGTGTTCACAGAGGGTTAAATTGTCGACTGAATATAATGTACAATATAATATGTAGAAGGAATAGTTTAGGATGCAAGTGTCAGCATTACAAATTTGTGTGTTACTACACGAGTCCTTCAAATTACAAGATCAAAGTGCAGGCCGACTATTAGTTAGGTGTCACGCAGTTCGGGCAACTGATAACAATGATTTTCGCTACAATGTCCAGTATTACTGCTATTTCAATGGGATATACATTCTAAAGTAATAAAATTTAAAACTGAGTTTGTCGCCTGAATGTTCAAAACTGTATTCAGTGCGAATTTATTTTATTAACCAGAAGGCCATGCTCTTGACAGAAGCGTTCATTTCAAGATGGCGCTGCCCACCCAAGTGTGACTTTTCGTCTGCATACCACAGGAAAAGTAAACCTGTGATTTACAACCATTATCTTCTTTTCTACATTCCCACGCCTATCCACAAGAGCTTGCTGACGCTCACTATAATGTGACTTTTCCAGTGTGATCATTACCTTAAAATGCAAATTAACAATACATTATAGTTAACAGCTGTGAGCTGCAATGGGTCCCAGAATAGGAATATTGTATCAGACACTGCAGTCACCCCAAGCCTATGAATTAAGTAGCAGCACTTGGCAGAGGAGCCAAGAGCCCCCACTGAGTCAAAGATGGAGCTCAGTGGAGAAGGGTGCCCTGATAGTGAATACAGGTCCGAAACTACCGGCGGGTATGTATATAATTGGTAATGATTATATCCAGCAATATATATAAATGCACATCTTCCTGTTTAACCATGTCTCAGTTAAACGAACAACAGAAAAACTTTCATTATATTATATTATTATTTAGGTAACATTAACTTGAAATTCACAAATATGACAAAGCAAATGCTTGTATGAAATTGTAATAACAAAAATATGAGCTTTCATATCTAACTGGTCACGATATAAGTAATGGGCTAGGCTATTATCCCGACCAGAGTGTTGCATATGAATAATTAAAAAAAAAAAAACTTGCACTATATGGGTTGAATGCACAAAATACTTTTTACTGGATCACGTTATCGTCAATTTCACAACCCGTACAATGAAGTTCCGTTATATTTAATATGAAACGTCATTGTCAATGCAATGGGTCATTGGCATGGTTGATCCCAGGCACACCAAGCATAATAACTAGCTTAGCTTAAACATATTTTATTTCACCAAGTGAAATCAAAATCAGTTTCACAATTTTATCAACAGGATGGTGGATAATACATACACTAGGCTATATATATATATATATATATATATATATATATATATATAGTCATGTACAGTAATGCTGACTTATGGTATTAACGCCATGGTTTCAGAAAGGAATACATTTATGCAAGAGCTGAGATGAAACTATCCGTTAAGACACTGGCAAGTTAGCAACGCTCAATCTGAATAATGAAATAATGGACTGTTCTAAATAAGTGACGTTTATCCTTTCTGGTTGACTGGGGTCGCCGTATAATAGGTTACTGATGTTTAGGTTAATGTTGTTAGGTTGCTGACTTACAAGTATTGCTCCAGCACGAGTATAACGGTTGCATTCAAGGAGATAACACCTCGTGGTTTCTCTGGCGTAACCACAGGAACACCGGGGAGAGTATATTAAGTTGTGTATGAACAGGTGGTCGGTCACAACTTCAGGGAACTAGACGACATGCGGAACCGAGCGTGCTGTACATGACCTCTTCCAGAGCCAAACTTGGAACCTTTGTGGTGGAATTATTCAGCTTAGTTTTTAAATAGGGAGATACTGCTTGCGTTCTCTATGTTAATATCCACAGAATTCCATGACGCTATTGTGGCCGGAAAAAGTAAATTTTGTCTGATCATTGTTCTACGCAGAGGTACCGGATAATCACTTTCATTTCTCAAATTATAAGTCATTGGAGTGTTGGTGGGGACGCGATAACTTAAATATCAGCTGTTAACAATTTTTAAAAATAAAAGTCAATTTCTGCTTTTCCCTCTAGTTGCGCTAATTAAGCTCTCCCATTTAGTCTCTTCATATAAAGTCAATTTGAAGCGTGATGCGTAGCGCCAGTCACTACCCTTGCGGCCGCAAGTTTTGCACGCTCTAACATTGAACTTAGCTGGTCAGTGCAGCCGGGCCAGAGGACATCGGCATATTCCATAACAGGTCCTATATAAGTAAAATACATTTTTCAAGTGGTTTCCTGTTTAAGAAATGACTCAGTTTACGCAGACAATCTACTCTTTTCATCGCAGAAACATAAACTGAATTTATATGATTTCCCAAGTTCCTTTTTTATAAAAAAAATCAAGCAAATTGACCATAGCCACCTCATACTGTGCCTGTGATGGTCAAGTTCCTCAACAGTTTAAATACACAGGTAAATAATTTTGTTGGGATTTCCCGAGCGTCAGCATCCAGTTTTACGTTCATTAATTTTCATGAACCACCAATTGGCCGTTACCCGACAGTTAGGAACAGTGATATGTCATCTGCGAACAAAGGAATATTTGATTCAACTACAAGTATAGACGCCAAATCATTTATTTGAATTAAACACAGGAGAGGACCAGGGATGGATCCCTTGGGCACGCCTGCACTAATATTTGTCCCAACACATCTTAAGGGCAAAATAGCTCTATATATTTTTTTGTGTTGTTTAGAATTCTGCTTGTGAATTGGGGAGATATTTGCCTCTTTCCATTTGTCAGGGAAAATAGATTCGTCCAGACACCTTTTGAAAGTATTGAACACTTTTGCTGTAGGCTTTGTAGTAAATTTAAGTAATGTGGCACTAATCTCATCAGGACCATTCGCTTTTCCTACTTGCAAAGAAGACAAGATATCCAAAATTCGAGATTCAATAACTGATAAGTTGGAGAGACGAGCTTGTGTTTTAAAGTTAAAATACGGCAAGGTAGCGTTATCGTGTTCCACTGAACAAAGCCCGCTGAAATATTTGTTAAACTGTTCAACCTTCTCCGGACTGGTTGATACAATATCACTACCTTCTACAACAGGCGGATAGCTGGACGATTTACTGCCCTGGTGTCATATGAGTTGTTTTACGAGTTTCCACCACGGTTTTTGGATTGCACTAACCGTCATTTCCTATTTTGTTGACAAGACCGTCACTGCACTCTTGTTTCGGTTTTCTCAAATTATTTTTGACCTGGTTCCTGACTTTTTTCTTAAATGGCAACAGTTCATCGATGTCTCTTAGTTTCGCTTTTCAGGGGAGACGATTACGTTTTCGCATTTGCCTTCTCAAATGACTAAATAACCAGGGAGGATCACTCGGTATGACTGTTATCTGTTTAGTAGGTATATACTTTTCCACCAGAGACAAAAATCAGTCCATTTTGGACAATTTCATTGACGTTACTGCATCCTAGGAAAGAAGGTATTCCAATCTTTCGATATCAGCTCTTCGTTAATACCATTATAATCCCCCGTGTCATAAATCCAAATATGTGTCTTAAAGGCTTTATCAATATTAACTTTAAAATTTACCAAGCAAAAAAAATATACTATTATGGTCACTAAAATCGACAGCTGTTGTACTAACAGAAGAGATGAAGTCCGGAACTGTGGTGCCAATGATATCGAGACAAGTGGAGGAGGTAGTGGTAATACGTTTGGAAGATGTGATGAGTTGTGTCAGGTTATGGGCATCTAGTTTAATCTGCAGTTTGTTGTTCGGATTTAATTGGTCTTCATAGAAATCACCAGTTATCAAAATATTATTGATATACTTAATATTAAACCAGGCAGAGAGTGAAAGTTGATATGTATGGTAGTGACCCATTGAGCTATAGATTGAAGATGACTTCACTGAGAACGATATATCACGCATTCAGTGTATGAGCGGTGCAATGTGTTTCATAAGCGAATCCCTCACCTGGCTGTGAATAAAAGGTAGATATTTCCAGTGCGACTAGTTGCAAACAAAATTTATTCTCGTTATTATGTCCATATGACAGTATGAGGTGGCTATGGTCAATTTGTGTGATCCCTAAAAGCCCTCAGCAAGTGTGCCTGTTTCCCACTCATAAAAACTCGGATCAGTCATAGCCTATGGAACACACCTGAAGTCATGCCATGCGAAGCAAAGGGCAACGATAAAACTTAAACTAAACCGAATACGGCGGCGCTCATGCTTTTGCAACGCCAGTGCAAATTTTTTATGCATACTCCCCATCCTGCAGCAAGTGCAAAGGCTGATTTTTGACCAATCAGAGCGTGGCTCATGTTAATCAAATATGGCGGCAGTGGTAGCAGTGCAAGAAAATTCACATTTCTAGTTAACATTTTGAGCAATGCGGTTTCGGAAATTGAAGCATTCCTGAGTAACCCTGCTCAGAGCTGAAAATTATGAGGGCATGCAAAAAATACACAAATTTTGCCACAACTGCACAACAGGACTCCGTACACTAACAATCTCTCCGTTTTCTCAATAAATTCGTGTACAGCTGCAAAAATAGTACAATTGTTAATTAGAGAACAGGCTTTGTTACCATAGAGTACTGATGCTGTAGTAAACGGTGCTATTGGAATAATTGTACTACTCAGGTCAATCCTAAAATTTTGATACAAAGGACATATGAAAAAGTAATGGAAAGTGTCTTCGTTACCAATGCCGCACAAGCATAAAGGAGAATCAACCACACCGATCTTAAACAGCCCAAGCGCAGCCTCGTGTGTGTAATAGTCGTGTGACGCTTGCCGTAGTATAATAGTTCTACATATTGTCCGGGATGCTTAGGGGTAAATGTTAAATTTAACTTGAACTGAGCAAGTGAAGCAGTGTTTCGAATTTCAATGGACAGCAGGTTCCACAGGCGGACGGTGGAGGGAAAAAAAGATTAGTCAAATAAGGATGTTTTGCTCGAAAATGATAGATGTCAGGTCGGTGACAGCTATTGTGAATTATAGCTGTGGGTGGGGTTTCAGGGAGAAGGTCACGCAAGTAAGTAGGGGTCAGATTATGGACAATTTGTACATGACAATATGCTTAGCTTTTTTCCTACGTTCTGCAAGTGTTTCCCATCCAATTTCCTCATATAATTTTGATGTAGCAGTGCCTCTCATTGCACCAGTGACTATGCGGGCTGCAGTCATCTGGAATGCTATCAACTTATCAGCGTCTGCCTGTATACACCCATCCCATGTCGGACTACCATACCCAAGTAATGGGCGGATAAAGGATTTATAAAGAGATTCAAGAGAATTCCTGTCCAAACGATATTGCAAACATTTGAGAATATTTATTAATTTGTTGGCTTTTTGGGCAATCTGACTTATATGCTGAGATCAAGTTAAGTCACTTTTCAAGGTTATTCCTTAGTGCTTATGGTAAGATACGTCCCCGAGCTGATGATTTTGAAAGAAAAGGGAAGGATGAGGTACTGGAGGTACTTTACGGAAGACAATCATACGGTGGGTTTTGAGAGCATTGAATGAAATAAGCCACTGTTTAGACCAATCATCAAGCGATGATAAGTCAGTATTCAAGATGTCGTATGCCGATTGCGGGTCGTCCACTGTCAAATAAAGTGATGTGTCATCGGCAAATAGCTTGATATTGGAATGAACAACATCAACAATGTCATTAATAAATATCAAAAATAGAAGGGGACCAAGGACAGAACCTTGAGATACCGGTTATTCCTGAGCCTGCTTCATATAAGTCGGTGGAAGATAGTGTCAATGGCATGCACTCTGCCCATTGAGGAAAAAAGAGAAAGGCAAAATTAATTGTCCTGAATGTTTTATAAGAAACCTGGATCTGGAAGACCAAGATTTTCAATGGGAGGGACGACAGTTAGTTGGTGCAGTACACCAAGACACGCAAGTTCCTCCAGTAGCAGCGACAGGCCTGCAACATCATTAAAAATAGCAACATCACGGTGTACAGTCAACAGGGGCCTTAGCCACTGTTCCAGCAAGACAATGCACGGCCACATACTGCAAGAGTCAGTATGCAGCATCTCCAGCCGTACAACATCGAAATGTTGCCATGGCCAGCCGATCTGCTCACCTAGCTGTCTTGAACATTTATGAGAAACTCCCCAGATAAACCATTTTGCATGCTCAAATTCAAAATTTTTCGGGGGGGGGAGGTAATGTCCCTCCCCCCCATGCCTTTGGGCCGTGTAGGTCACATTTGCGCCACTGAAAAAAATACGGACATTTTTGGGCCACTTGGATCTCTGAGTTTGTAGTACTGGCCTGGGTCGACCAGTATTTATCGGGGAAGGGCGGCTTAAAGGTGCTTTTTTTTGGTTCCATTAATTATAGGGTTGGGCCTTTTCAGTACGGTCTGTCAGGTTACCAAAACCACACATTTATTTTTGTTAGGCCTAGGGTAACTTGGACAATTGTTGAAACTTGTTGAAAATGTATGTTCTTTCCCCTTTCACACATTACCTCTTTTGACGTCAGTTTAATTTGTCACCTGGGCACAGCCGGAGGCACTTGTTATCATAAAAAAAAGTTTGCAGATATTTTTTGGTGACTATAATTTGAGTTAACACAAAAATAATAGGTTTACATTTTGCGTTCAGGTTTTTTTTTTGTCAACCCTGATTTTGAGTCAGTATCTACAGTTTGCGTTATTTATATTTTGCAGCTCTACAGGTGTGTTTGGCCGTCGAGTCATGGACAAGTACGACTAACCTGCGGCCACACTGGACCAACTGGTTCAACAGCTCACAGACCAGCGGAACTAAATTTCCCAGGCCGAGATAGGCAAGATCACCAGTAGCATACCGGAGAGGGTCCAGACATACAAGGCATACCTGGACACGGTGCTTAATTATGCTGAAGATGGAAAAATCAACTGGAAACTCAGCTGTACTTTAATGACAATGCATATTATATGGACGAAACAGAGCCTCTGTTTGGTCTGAATTTCGGATTGACATCACGAAATCTCTATACAAATAATGTTCAAAGTGTGGACATGAAGGAACCCCTGTTTTTCGTCTGATGAGAGTGGTAACAGGGAACTACAAAGTGAATACTCAAACAGTGAAACTGTGGATATATACAGTCGTTTGGCCCCGCAATCACAATCCGAGAGGAGTACTGGTACCAGACTATGCAAACAAGCTCTACATGGATTGTTTCCTCACTTTGTCCACGGGAACAGGTAAATGGAATACCAACGATGGAAATGACATCAAACGAGATAATTATCCTAATGGCTACTGTCTTTATCCGTTCCATATTGACCTGTCCAAGCAGATGCAACATGTGATGCCAATATGTAGAAAAGACAAGATCAAAGAGAAGGCCATTTATCATTTATATGACTCCAACAGGGCTTCCCACAAAACGTGCTGAGCCAGTAAATGGGGGTTCTCTTCCTAAAACAAGAGGTGCAATCCAAGTGCCAATGGTACTACTGCTGACATCACAATCTTAAGTGTAGGAGTTGACATATGACGTTGCGGTTAGTGAAAAATCACACATTTAGTTTTATTTATGTTAAGGGACAGCTTATTCACCTTAAGCCAAGTAATCATCTTTTTTATCTCGGAGTTAATCAGTATGGATACTTCGTCATTTGGTTCATGGCCAGAAATACTTAGTGAGCGCAACGACGTGCATAAGGTTGTGTCATCAGCATACATAATAAATTTGAATAGAGTGCAACCTAGAGTTATGTCACCAACATTAATCAGAAAGAGTAGAGGTGCTTGTATCGAGCCTTGGAGAACGCCGGCATGAATATTTTTAGAACCAGACTTAATATAACCAGATCGACAAACGATTACTTAAATAGCTTTTGGAAAGATCCAGGGCAGTACCTTTAAATCCATAGTGACTTATGAAGTAAAATACAATGATCCAAGGTAACAAATGCTTTAGAAAGATCCATGAATATATTGATCTTCTATCAATCAATTCTTAGGCAGCAAATTCCATAGAATGGTTTTCACAAAAAACGTACTGTCTGGTATGTAACAAATCATGCTGTTTGAAATATTCATGGACTAAATTAAACAAAATTCTTTAAAAAATCTTTGACATAGCTGGTAAAACAGAAACGAGTCTATAATTTTCCAGAAGGGACGCAACAAACTGGTATCACTTTAGCAATGTTTAATATGTCTGGAAAAATATCAGTCGTAAGAGGCTGGTTTCTAACAAGTAGTATTATAGCTTCAGATAATTCGGTTTTGATCTCCTTTAATAAAATCATTGATAGACAGTCATCACCAGAACTATATTCAGGTTTCAAAGGTTGAACACACGTCTGTGTTGGACAGGATCCCAAATACAGTCTTTGAAAGAGCAGTCGGCAGAAATAAGAATTTTCGATGCCAATCTGGGTTCAATGTTTGTGAACTAAGTATTAAAACTGCTTGCCATGAAAGATTTATCGGTAATGGTCTCATTGTTAATATGAAAGGAGTCGGGCAAGCCGTGTTTCTTTCTCAGTCGACTTAAAGTATTTAAAAAATGTTTTTTCTTTGCCACTCGAATATTATTTTTCAAATTTTTATTAAAGGTTTTATACTTTTTTGACTGAGTTTCATATTTTTCATTGTCAAAGGGAATTTATTCCGGATTCTTATAAAGTCGGTCTCTATTGGCTATGGAACGTCTTATTCCTTGTGTAATCCGTGGGCTCTTTTTGTGTTCATATTTATGATACTTTATTGTTTTTTGACAAGGAGATGTCTATCTAAGGCAGTAAGAATAGCTGTGTGTATGTGAGAATAAGATTCATCCATATCTGTACAGAGATCAGTACGACTACTGTCACACAGATGGGCGTCTTGTCATTCTTTTTTAAAAATGTATTTGTAGCATCAGGTTGCCGGTCGCAAACTCAGGTATATTAGGGCTACATTACCTTTCTGTAACTAGCCGTCAGGAGTAGGGAAATAGATCCGAAATTCTTGATATTATTACTCCAGAATTTGATCGAGCTATATTGTCTTTTAGTTTCATATATGTCAATAATTGTATCCCTCCACTGAGAAAGCCTATGGTTGGTAAAATATATTTTTTTTTGGGGGGGGGGGGAGGAATTCAATGATGTAAAAGTGTTAAAACAACGATCAAAACCAGCTTTTTCGTGTATCTTCTTGCAGATCAGTCATGAAGTCTCCGGTTATGACTCCTTCATTCTTCTGCTTTTGCAAAGCCTGGAACACAGGAAAGAAAACTCATCAATAAATGAATCTTAGTTTTTTTCCCCTGAGACTAAAGTATAATTTGGCAATCGTGACAAGGATAAATCAGAATCATTACTTGACCAGGCTGCTTGTTGATGGGTAAACATCCTTGCATATCTAAATTATGCAGAAATATTTTCAAGTCGTCAGTTAAAGCATTCAATCACTCACAATTTAGACTGATAATAGTTAAACATATTCGCATTCGTTTTAGATGTGAGACCAGTCGATCAATATCGTAATGTGGCGACTGTTTTATTAACTTCAAAAAAGTTTGGATCATATTTACTATGAGCTGAGTTGGTTTCCAATAATGTAGCTAAAGAGTTTACGTCAACACCCCCGAGGCCATCTAAGATACTCCATGTACAAGTTGAATCATGCAACTGCGCAGTTCCACTCAAAATGTTTCTCAATAGATTGGTATGGACTAAATATCCAACATGACACGTTCTGATCCACAGCATAATGCATGAAGCATATAAAAACCAAAGCACGGGTAAACATTACCTGAAAATTTTATAACAATAGGGACTCGGACTCTTACATAAAGACAGAGAAAAGACAAAGACAAAAAAAGTTGTAAGAAAGTTGACCTGCATAAAACCAAAGCTGGCTCAATATATACAGCCCATGGAGTCCGTTTTGGTCTGATTTGGTCCTTTTGGGTCCGTTTTGATCCGTTTTGGCATTTAGATAGCCTGTGGCGTAATGCATTGGACAGTCGCATCAAAAATACATTTGATTTGGATATAAAAGTGAATCACGGCCACAGCATATATCATATTATGGTCTGAAATATTTGCAAATATATGCTTTTGGTTTCATATATCTTGAACCCCTCCAAGATCGTTCTGATAATATCTAAATTTACAAACCATTGGGTGCAGAATCCACAATTTTCAAAATGGCAACCAAGTCCGTGGGTTAGTCCCGATTGGATATTTTTAAGAGGTAGTATCCAAAATATATGTGTGATTAGTATTAACGGAAGGTTAATATGGCGAAGGAATGTAATGTAAAATATATAATGGGACTTTTCCAGTGTGAGCATTACCTATCAATGTAAATACAATGCCCTGAGATTACCAGTTGTTGGCGGCGGTGGGCCCCAGAATAGGATTATTGTATCAGACACTGAAGTGCCCCCCAGGCTTTGAATTAAGTAGCAGCCCTGGGCACAGCAGCCAAGAGCCCCCACAGAGTCAAAGTTGGAGCTTAGTGGAGAAGGTTGCCCTGATAGTGTATACAGGTCCGAAAGTACCAGCGGGTTTTTATATAATTATTAATAATATACTTGTTTGCCATATAATGCTTCTGTCCCAGGTGGTATCCTTCATGCTATCCTTATCTTTTAACTAGTCAGTGATAGTAGCCCATATTTAGTGTTTTTAGTATTGTGACATGAAGTAAAAGTACTGTATTGCATGTTCCAGGGCACAGGACTGCTCACAACACATTATTCGTGGAAGTGTTTTATATTATAAGTATACTACAGTTATTCATTAAATAAAACTTTACTGAACACTTATAACTCATATATTTTGCATGCTACCTCATCAAAGTATCCGCATATGATATTGGCTGCCATCTTAGTAATTATTAGATATTTTTGAAATATCCCAAATCATCAGTAGAAGTATGACAAATGCTTTCACAAATTAACATATATTTTTGAAGCCCATCATTATTAACCATTCTTGGCCAGGTATTATTCTGTGCCTATCCATAATGAAGGGTATTATCTATAAGGGAGCAGACAGACTTGGCTGAATATTTTATGGTTCCCCTGGTAATGTCATATCACACGTGAATTGAGAATAAAGCCACATGCAGAAAAGTATGATAATATAATTATCACGTCACACTGATTAAGATATGTGAAGCTTTGGGTATGGCCGACGCTTTTTTTGGAGGGGGGGGGGGCGGGCTGTCGATTAGCACAACCAGGAACTCAAGGCAACAGTCTGCTGTTGGGTTTGATATAGTTTGGGTTGTGCAACGTAGAGGGGCTAAAAAAGCGAAAAAGTTTTTGCGAAGTCCATATTCGGCTTTTCAAGGAGAAGACCTTTCGGGTGGTGTATTTTAAACTTCTGCGTATCACTTTTGACTAAAATTGTGTGGAAATGAACATTGAGAGGTGATTGAACTTGATGGACTGCATATATATACAGGGAATTCAAACCTCTTAAAATCCAATGAAAAAATTTGTTATTGTTGCCAAACGTCTATTTTTGATTATAAATTTTGTTTTGTTGTGTTTTTTTAAAGTTAAATTGTTTTGATTTATTCATCGACCAGCCTGTATGTCCAAAACAATAAATAAAATGAATGTACTTAAAAACATGAGCATGTGTCAGGCAGTTATTTGAGGCAAGATAGAGGTACCTTAAAATTGAAGAAAAGTAACAATATGACCCAAATTTCAAACTGATCAATATATCTCAAGTAGCATATTTTTTAAAAAAACAAAACAAAAAAACTGTGGTTACAGCTTGTGATACATGACAACTTTTATACAGCAGCCTGAACAGCTCAATGTTCCTTATTCAGCTCAGAACAGTGGTGTTGCTGTCATACTTCATGTGTATGCAAGTCCACCCAGGGCCACAGCAGTGTATAAGACAGTGCCACCTGGAGCTATATCATGTCACTACACACAAAGAAAAATTACTTCAAGTCAGTTTGTAGTGTTGACTTGTACTTCTAGAATTCATCATTACTCTTGTAGGTGAAGCTAATGGCCAGACACCCCATTATCCTAGGCAAATGCGAAGTCATACATACTAATGGCCACATAGACAAATTAGGTTGCAACTTTGGCTGGTTTGGTACGAGCTGGATTTCACGAGAGGAAACGTAATGGAATGATGATGATGATGATGATGATGATGATGATGATGATGATGATGATGATGATGATGATGATGATGATGATGATGATGATGATGGCGATTTAACAGCTCAAACTAAAAACTTAAACACCTAAGAAATCTTAAAACTAAAGTACAGTACTCTCATTTAACACATGAAGTCTGCAAAAAGATTGATTCATTGGTCTTTGTACGCATGGTAATGTTAGAGAGACATAGCTAAAGGGATTATTGTTGGAAGGTTTATATGGGGTTTCTTTTCTTTTCAGATGCTAAATGACAGTATTTTGCTGCACTTCTGACAATTTTCTTTTATGTCACTTAGAAGCAAATATATGTACTGACATCATTCATTGCCTTAAGATATGAGCAGGTGTAGATTGTGGTCTTCTGGTAGAGCGGTTGCCTTTCTATACACCTGTGCAATCAGAAACTGAGAAGGACTTCAACTTCCTTGAGTCGAAAATAAACTGTGTCTCACACATTTATTTTTGGTCTTACGTCCCTTCCGGTTTTGATTCATAGCTTGTGACAACTGGATCGTAATTAAGTAAATTCGTGGTGATGGGGTCGACGTGTATTTGGTCCAGATAATTTTCATAGCAAATAGATATCTTGCACTGGACATATAACCTCATTTTGCTGTCCCTATGGACTATATTAGACAAGACTGATATATATTCTTATCATCTTTTTCGAAGTAAACCCACTACACCATGAATCCACCTTTAATTTCTTACAACCCCTTGTGTATACCCAGGGTAAATTTGGGAAATTCTAGGTGGTCGTTCCCAAGGGTTGCGTCAAGAAATATTTTGGCAGAGTCAAAAGAAACATTTCATCATATAACATGTTTTGTATAAGTACTACAGAGCGCTAACTTACCTTCTGTGTGTTTTACTAAGATTCATTATTTTTCTTAAAGCTATGTCAGATACATGGTCGTTTCCATCATGATCAATACAGGCTGGTCCAACACTTATTCCTGTGTTAAAATAGCCTAAGAATAAAACTTGTCGATTTGATGAGAAAACTTTATGCCATTTTCTAGTTTACGACTATTGTGGATGAGTTTTCTGGGCTCACGCATACTATCACCAAAGCCATATTTAATATGCTGCCATAAAATCTTTTAGCCAGTCAATACTATGGTAAATTAGATTGAACATATGAAATGTCAAGCCCGCTATGAAACATGCAGCCAGGCCATCGGAGTCTTATTGTGAAGATCTCAGCATACACCTATTGCCCAGTCTTCAGTTCATTTGACCGATGAAGTTATTGATCACGATCGTAGCCTTTGTACCACGGGAGCCGAAACTTGCTGAACCATTCTCATCTGGCAATTCTCTGTATCTTTGGTTAATCGGTTCGCATTGTACACAGGTGCCCCTTGTGTAGTGCTGATATGAAGATACGGTGGTCGTAGCTCCATTGCTTGTCGGAAACCTGGTTATGTCGCTGCTGGTTACCCTGCTTTCGGATTGCTAGCTGGCTGCTGACCAAATGTTTGTCTGTTAGGGTGATTTCGGTCAGTGACTTCTTCACGTTCTCTTGTGAAACTTCAGATTCATATATATATATATATATATATATATATATATATATTACATATCATGTGCAAGTTCCTAAGCTGCTTAGTGCCAGGTGAATTAAATGTTCCCGGAAATATCTCTGGTTCTGTCATGTGAAATGGGTTGCCGTCACAAATTGTCCATTACTGGCCCACCGTCATGGTTCACGTACTCCATGTGCCTTTAGATGCATCTTACTGTCACCTCTTCCTGGATGTTGCTTGTTGAACACACTCTACTTTTATTGTTTTATGAGACTGGGAAGCAGAAGGCCTGCTTCAGAGACAACCTGGGAGTGGATATTATACAATCAGGTGCAACACTGCCGGATCCTCTATGCAGTACTGAACAAAATGACAATAACAATGATAATAATCGTCAATATTAACTTTCTCGACATACTTTATCCAATCCAGTTACTGTGTTTTCTGAACCAATGATTTAGGTAATCGCTATTATCACGTTCAATACACAAATTCACAAATTCATTTGACAGTGTAGAAAAGTACATCTTAAAATTAAGAAATTTAGTGCAAATTAATCTGTTGTCCTTGCCACTTTCTATCCTTTTCTATTTTTCTTTTGCATGTTCATATTCAAACCAGTTTCATCAATGAAACACTCTGTAACTAAAGGAGAAGGATTTATAGACTCTTCACAGCTTGTTTTCTATTCAATGTTTCTTATGAAATAAAATAGGTTTAAACCAAATTCATAAAATTCAAGGCTTCCGCAGAGGATTCAATAAAATGGTCGTCAGCGACAAACCATCAAGCATATTTCACAGTGTTAAATTCCTGTTACCACAATCGTGCTGGCTAAACATTTATTACATGTGTAAAGCACCAGTTGAATAATTCTTCAGCACACGTTTCAACTGTTTCTCAGTCTCCAGATGGTTTAACATTCGATAAATCACCACTGCAGCTTTCTCTGCCCTTCCGTGGCCCATACTTAAGCCTTTTTGCTGCAGTCACAGTGTATAAATTATTGTGTTGGTGATGAGGACTAAAACCTTTCAACAGCATGCTAGGATCAGTGCCTTCAGTTGTGCCCAAGAACAAAATATCTCTATACACAGCTGTTCGTTTCGCCGGTCAGGTAATTTTCATGAAAGGAGTTCTGCAGGAGCACGATTCAATTTTAATGGTAACTGTTTTAACCTTTTGTCCAACAGAACTATGTTTTTAGACGGTCTTTTGCAGCTAAAAATTTGGTCTGGTGTGAAATGGAAAAGATGCTCAAGACATAAATGCTATTTGACAGAAAATTTTGCATATAATAAAGATGAATGAAATGTATCGGTCATCCTCCTACTATAGTAACTACTAGTAAGTAAATACTTCTCAGTATTTAGTCATATCTGCAAAAATACATTTCACGTTGAATAAAACCTATGTGGGATCTCCGGGGGGCCAATTCAGGTATTCGCAAATTGGCTCGCATCACACTCATGTGTACAACGACATATGACGTATTGACAGTTGCTATCGCCACAACACACGGCACGACAGCTGCTGGTAATCATGATAGCGCAAGTCCTATTATTTTCCTCCAGGTTAAAAATAACGTTTTGCCACAAGTAAGCAAAACAAATCTGAATCCGTTGACGATAGCCATCACAAATAAGGAAGAGAGCAGATGAAAACACTTACCTGTGTCTATATAAATCAACTAGAGCAACCGCAGCAAGTAATCATAATTCATATCATTTCCCCCAAGGTTGAAAACATCATTAATAGCAAGTAGGCTTAACAAAGAATGGCAATACCATAAAGGTAACCCGGCTCAGTCCGTGGCAACCCAGATAAACCACACGCTTCTCTGTTTACATGCTTTGACTTCGAAGCGCTTGCACGTTTTTGGACGCAACAAGCGCATTTTCAGGAGCGCTATGCAACATTTTCCTGCGTAAAAGACCTAAAATGGGAAGAACCTTAGTCTAGCCTAAATAAAATTCTACTCCCATTGGATAAAAGCCAATTTATATAAAACTAGGGTGGACCTATTTATTTTATCTAAGAGACATAGATTTCATCGTAGCAGGATTTTAATTATATTAGACTCGATTCGCTTGGATTTAATCTTTTAAACGCAGAGCCCAAGCTGGCTTATATAAGAGATAGATGTATTGTTCGGTCCGGATTCTCATGCAGCATCCGCACTGTTCCTATATGCAAAAAATGTGGTGAATATGGTACGCTTTTTGCTTTTGTGCCTTTCCCTGGTTCGCTTCATTGCGGTCAGTGTATCTTGGTTGACCTGGTTGGATCCAGCTCCAGATTTTTTCTTATGAAATCCTTTCGCCTCTTTTTGCCTTTTTGCGACGAGATCTTCATTGTGTTTTCGTTGGTACCTTTGATAAAACCGAATTGTATTTTTTTCTGAAATGATTTTCTCCAAAAACCAATATGCTAAAAAAATCTCTGATCTGAGAATTATGGGTGTCTGTATTTTTGTTGCACTTTTCCAGAGTCAACATTTTTTGGTGTTGACCTTTTTTTAAATGTTCTACATATCTTTTTAAGAATAACCCAGACTGTTTCTCATTTAGTTCATTTGTCAAGTAGTTTTTTAACAAATGCGATCATAAGTGTTTTTCGTAAATGAATACCGGAAATTAAAGATTTATAATTTTTTTCTCGTACACTGATGAGATCCTTATGCAAAGCCCTTTCAACTGGTCTTATATTATATTATTCACCATTGCCTGGACTTTACCATATCTATTTTTTTCTCTTTTTCTTCTTCTCAGAACACTTTTACAGGAAATTGAAATATTACTCAGGCGCTCAGCTGGATGTCTCGCCCCCTTCTAGGAGCTATTAGTTATTGTTGATTGACTTGGTATGTATTTATGTGGAAAGAAATTTCAATTTAATTTTTAGCATGGTGACAATGAAATGTTGTGAGCTCACAGACCCTTCATGCAGGGCTTACCTTCCTCTGGGATCCCAGCAGGCCCACGGTGTGTCCTTAATACATGAATAAGATTTTCCCATGTATTTGGAATTCTTCAGTTCTGCATTCTCTGGTTATTCATACAGTAGGCTTGTGAAGGGCAAAAAACGGGTGATCACTGCATTACATTGTGCAAAGGTCCCACTTAGCACAAGTCTTCCCTCGGGCAAAATGAAAAAAGAAATATTATCCAAACAGACACTCTGTCGCCATGATAAGTAGCATAAATTATGCAAATTAACACTTGAATGGAAAGACCGCCTAAATTTGCAACCAACTACCAAAAACATATGTGTGAATAGCTGCAACTTACTAACTGAAA
Organism: Hermodice carunculata; assembly: GCA_964020975.1. NCBI lineage: Eukaryota > Metazoa > Annelida > Polychaeta > Eunicida > Amphinomidae > Hermodice > Hermodice carunculata. The sequence continues at coordinate 54,282,188 of OZ026629.1, read as the reverse complement.
AGCACGAAATGAATTTCTGAGGTCATTTTGACACTTATCGGCCATTTTGACCTTCACAATTTAAGATGGCCGCTGGTTACCATCTTTTCTTCAGGCATTGTGCGTTACTTTGGAACCGTCTGGGCACTATTTGTAATAAATCAATTTATACTATTTTTGGGCTTGGGAACTCATTTGTGGTACTGCATTTGTGATTGAAGGTGATTTGAAGGTGAAAAGAGAAAGAAAATCTGAATTGCTTCGAAGTTATGGATGTTTATGGTTTGTGACCCGCCTAATGTGTGTTCTCCATATGCCATTATGTCAGAACTGAGGTTTGTATATTCCATTATCACAAATCATTAATTACTCTCATTTCCGACTGTAAAATTAGCATAGATTATGCAAATTAGTGTCAAAAAGTAACACATTTAGTATGAAACGTGTGATTCATTTGGATTAGCTAATTTGAGGATATGAAATGCATTATATATATATATATATATATATATATATATATATATATATATATATATATATATATATATATACATATATCATAAGAAGATGGCTGCTGGCACCCACATAAATTTATATAAATTTGTCTCCCATGTTTTTCCGGAGGTCTGCATAAGGCAGATTTCTTAACCCTGAATGAGTCTACAGCTCTAATCTACGTGTAGCCTGTCATATTAATGCCTCGATTTCGCACTTCTGTCCATCTGTAGGACTCTGTCCTCTATCTACGTCATACAAGTGTAACCAGTTCCCCCTAGCTTCTGTCATTTTTATGCAGGACCGTGCACCTCGTGAACCCAATCGTGCATAACAATCTAGACACAACTCTGTGGGTGTAACGTTGGATGTTCACACCAAGTAAATGAATAAATATGGTTTAATCATGATCAGAACGGTTAACGAGCCGCCCCTCAACCTGCGCGATGCTCCTCGAATGTGTGCATAACATGCTTATATACTGTTAACAGTTGTTATGTCTGTGTGCCAACACAGACATATTGTTTTTCTAGGAATTCTTTCTTTCTTTCTTCTTTTTTTCGTTCTTTCTTGACAGGCAAATTTGTCCGACATTTCATTTGGAAAGTATTACACGTAGAAACTCCAAACTTGGCACAATTATACTTCCATAGATGAAGTCTGGCTTTTTTATAATGAGGGGTCATGCTTTTCAAAATTATGCAAATGAGGGCTAATTAAAGTTTTAAATCTTCAATATCTTATATACTATAGTAGATGCGGTTCCGAGTATATAGGGATTAGATTATAGCAAGGTAAAAGTCATCTCAAATGTCAAGGTCAAGTCAAGGCAAAGGTCATGGCAAGGTCAAAGGTCAATTTTAGGCCAAAATGTCATTTTTGAGGTCAAGGCTCATTTCAGGTAAAGGTCATTTCAAGGTCAAAGGCCACTTTCGATGGTAGCTTTCTTCTAGCCATAACTTGGTCAATTTTTATCCAATTTTAAAATTGATCATGTTGAGCTCAAATTGTAGCTATTGTAAACTGCACATTTTTTAACTTACCTGAGACCCGTAAAGGTCAAAGGTCAAGGTCATTTGGACCTTTGAAAGTTTTCATCCAGTCATAACTCGGCCAATTTCCAACCAATTCCAATCATGTGGGACTCTAATTGCAGGTATTGCAACACTGCATATTTTTATAAGATCATGTTAACTCAAAATGGCAACGGTCAAGGGCATTTGGCCCTATGAAAGTTTCACCTTGCCTTAACTTGGTTAATTTTCATCCGATTTGGTTCATGTTGGGCTTAAATTGTGAGTATTGTAACCCTGTGCAATTAACATGTGACATGTAAAAGTCAAAGGTCAAGGTCATTTGGACTTTGAAATTTTCATCCAGCCATAAGCTTAATGTAATGTGAAGTACCAAAGGATTAATGTTGTAGCATTTAATATTTACAACTTTTGAAAGCACATAGACAGATTTGCTTTGAAGCAAATCTTCTTTTCTAGTTTTTCTTGGGTGTTTTTTTTATAGTTTTGTGTGTGTGTGTGTGTGTGTGTGTGTGTGTGTGTGTGTGTGTGGTGGCGGGGGATGACGTGCATTTGTCTCAAAACGTGACACTTTACTTTAAATCAGACAAAACCATACTTTGGGATTATTTGTAAACATTATTTATTGGTATTATCGTAAAGTAGCCATTTGCAAGGATTCCTTTTTCACGTTTAATGTGTAACAGGACTGTGATGCGAAGTGCCATAACATGACTGATGTTTTACCATCTGGATAAGGCTGACTTCATGTATAATGTGAACTATATGCCCCAATCTAAATCATAATACAATACCAGTGCCAATTTTGATTTCATTATTTTCCAGTGTATTTACGGAAAGAAAAACTTAGTTCGTCACTGATTTGTCTTTAATATGCTGTTATATCTCCTATTCCGTGTCTCATTTATGATGTGAAAGATAGTTGTGTAACATGTGATCTGATCAGTAGTCATGAATTTTTTTCATTGAGCTTTTCTCCGACCTTTCAAAAATTCACCCCCAATTGCATATGTAGCACTAGAAATAAGTTTTGAGGAAATCCTGCATTGCAGGAGTCCCATGCCATCATGAAGGCTCTATATGAGTAAAGAACAGATTTTCTTATTCCTTGCACTATGAAAAAAAAAACCCTTCAGCAATGCAATACCAGAACTTGGTCCCCCGACCCAAATTAGTACAAATTGTTGTATAATGTTTCTAGCTTATACATGTCAATAGTTGCGCACTCTGAGCAGCAAAATTAACATTAATTAATTAGACTGGCTACTTTTTCAATTGTCGCTAAAGAAATATATTATATCATTATGAATGGTGCATGTTACCTGCAGAAAAGTAAATGTAATGCGGCCATTTTGGGTTTTAGGGGTTGAAATGGCCGCCAATTGTCAAAATAGCCGCCCCAAATTGATTCGTGACTCCGAAATTAGCCAGGTGCGACTATTCACATTTTCTCTGCTGTACCAAAGCTTATCCCCTATGTACTACTTTCTTTCAGGTGCTAATAAGCATAACGTGTGGTAATCAGAGGAATTTGAACACTATTAGCGACATTCTATTACCAATGCAATGCCAGAGCTGAATCCCCCACCCGTAAAAGTGGTAGGAAATGTTGTATAAACACGTTTCTACCTCAAACATGTCTAAAGTGGTGCACTGTGCCTGATGAAAACGAAATATCCAGCGGTCATCTTGGTTTTGAAGGTATAAATGGCAGTCTATTGTCGAAATATCCCCAAAAATGTATCGTTGACCCTCAAATAAGCCAGTTGCGACTACTCATACGTTTCCTTCCGTTCTCTTGTTAACAAGTTAGGGACTTCTCTCTTTCAGGTGCTAATTAGCATAATATATGCTAATTAGATGAGTCTGAGCACAGAGACAGAAGTCTCTTTGGGCGTTTTTTCATTTTGCCGCAAGAAACAGCTACATGTATGCCAAGTGGGACCTTTGCACTCTAAAACGCAGTGTGCACTCTCTTAGCTAGTCTACTAATAGACACACCTGTCACTTTGCGGCAAAAGCTGACAGAGCAATACAATGGCATAAATGACTCAAAACTGTAGGGCTTATTTTGATTCCATGGGAGTTCCTCGGGGTTCATGTGCTAATAACTTTTAATATATCTCCTTTAAACATAGAAGGGATGCACCTTGGATGTGTCGATGCTTTCACATTGTGAAGACAGGCAAAGATCATTGAGAATCAACTTATTACACAATAATACAATACATCTTTAACTGCCTCTATCTATACTTTTTTTCTACAAACAGTTAAGGGATTCTCTCCAAACCTAGTGTTGATAAACACAGTTAAGCCAATTAAACAAAGGTTGTTCTCACAGTCTTCCTGATTCTATATTATTTGATTTATTTTACCATGCTGTGTAGGTTATGCAGTTATGCTTTTAGATTTCGCATTTTCTCCCAATTTTAAATGTTAACGGTTTTCAGTCGAACTTGGTCACATTAAAAGAATACCCTTTACTCAATTTTACAATAAATTTTGAACAGATTGCATAAGAAAAATACTGTAAGTTCATTCTGATAGGAAGAACATGCTGACATTTATTCAAAATGAACTGCTATGATAATATGACGAGAAAGACAGCAGTAAAGGTAACAGTAATGAAAATAGTTGCATATATAGTCAACAGTAACGGTGATGATGATGATGAAGAAGAAGAAGAAGAAGAAGAAGAAGAAGAAGAAGAAGAAGAAGAAGAAGAAGAAGAAGAAGAAGAAGAAATGTCAGGTTTACAATTTTCCCATGAGAATCATGGAGCACGTTTCTAAGCGACGACACCAACCTGGTTTTGAATAGGTAAAATATCTGCATGTGCAAGAACAGAGGTTTTCCAGACAGCTTATGAGACTGGCGACAAACTTATAAAATATATGTCTGTGAGTAGGGTAGGTAGAGACAGAGACCAAATTATCATAATTTCAGACGGAATCATATGCGTTTGAGCGATCCTTGGTTGTTAGCATTTATAATTTTCGAAAAAATAAAGACATTTGCAATGAGTAATGTGAGATGTAGCTTGCATGTTCTTTGAAAACAACGTGTGTCTTTCAAGTCGACTCGCTGTTATCTTTGACACTGGGTCCACCCTTCAAATTAATGTGTAGCTGGCATGCCTCAAGTTACTGCATTTGTGCGGTACATCGTGTTTTGCGTGGACTTCTGCATTAACCAAATCCCCAGGCACCCGATAAACATGACAAGCTGAATCCTGTTGACAAATGTGTATATTTATACTGTTTTCTTCAGCCACATGGACATAAAAAAGCAGCTATTTACTTTTTAAGTAACTTGATCTGTAATGATTCAGCTTCAGCAGCCACCTTACTTTCCTATAAAATATCTTGGCATTTCTTCAAATGATTGAGAGATAATTAACTGTGGATAATGTACTTTTGTTTGTATCGATCTCAAGCGTAGACATATGAATATATAGGAAATACAATGCAGTCTTCCTATTAAGACTGTCTAAGGGACTGAAAATGTGGGCTTAATAGGGAGTGACCTTACGGATAGAATTTAAGTGAGGATAAACAGGACTGGTACTCTTAATTACTGATCTTAATATAGAAATTATTTCTCTCGGGACATGGTCTTAATTGGAGATTCTACAGTGTATAAAGATTTCCATGTTCTTTTGAATAGCAAATTTGGTGTTCCCATTACTTAATACTTTAAAGTGACGTTTTCTAATACACTTATCATGCCGATTAGTAAATTACATGCTGCTCAGTTTTTCATTGCATCATATACAACAATCTATTGGGGTTGGAAATTATAACCAAAACGAATGTCATATTTGCGGCAACCGCTTGTCGCATTTGATTGGCATGTAGGCAGATACTTGCAGGGTAGCCTGGCAATGAAACCGAGTTCTCAGAATGTATGGCATTCGAAGAAAATGGCAAAAAGGACTCCAATATTCTCGAATTTTGGACGGAAACAAAAGTCCATTTTGTCCAATATGATAGAGTCTCAGCAAAATGGATTGTGCGATAGCTATTGCTTAGCTAATCGGGATAGTCTCCAGACACACAAACGTACCGTACAGAGATACTATACACAAGACGCATTGAACATTACACGATATTCCATTTGCGAGATGAGTTGAATGTAGGCATGGTAGGTATAACGGTAAATCATAACGTTATTTCTAAGAGTCTTCACCGTCATGGTTCAATAACACATATGGATTTACATCAGGAGCACGCTCATTTGTAGCAGATTATAGCAGTTTCAGTTCAGCCAGTTCGTAACGAGTACAATGATCGGGAAATGACTTGTACCTTGCTTCGTACAGTTATACGAGTAAGCTGCAGAGGGCACGATATTAACATCAAATAAATAAGAATTGAGTTTTAAACGGCCGGGGTGGAGTTGCGCCTCAAAAAGATTTCCAAATGATCACCAAACGCAAAACATTTTGGGATTTCATGATGCAAAACAGTAGCATGGCTTATTTTGCCTTGAAGATGGAAAGCGTTGGGCACACTTTAATCTCGTCGGGTAGGTGATTCCATAGCCGAATAGGAAATGGCAGAAACAACTTAAGTAACGATCGGACCTACATTTAGTTTGTCTAAGTTGAAGGGCATCTCGAAAAGGGCGGACTGTTTGTGTTGGTACGTCATTTGGAATCAAGTCAAAATACATATAACATCATTTAGTATTTTATACGAAAAGCCTACTGTAAAAATACGAAAGTCCAGCTTATCCAATATGATAAAATCTCACATTTTAACGCGCCTGTTAGTGTAGATGATACTCAAATTTCAAGTTTCATTCTTTTGGCGTGGGTCATGCATTTTTTAGTGCACACACACGTATCCATATGGGTCATTCCATGTCAAATCAGCAAATTTTCCAAACATTTTCCACCAACACATCTTAGATTTTCTAGAATTTTAATTTGTTATTGCACATGGTCTTAAAACCTTAAACTTCTAAATTTCAACATTCTAGTGTCAATTGTACACATTTTCCACCCTAAAAGGGGGGAAGGGGGTCATTCACCAAAAACGGCTGCTGTTTCTGAGCTTCATTTCAAATAATAATATTATGTCTGGTTGCAAAATGATGTAGCCAAGGTACTTACAGTAACCAGCTGGAGGGATGGGGGGATGGCACCTGTTTTGTGAGGAAATTCAGAGAATTTAACATAAATCAAAATTCCAGCCCTTATTTGCATGTTATCGGATTTTTCTTTAGTAACAGACCCACATGTTTAGCCTAGAATGACAACTCTACCTACAAAAGTTTTGAAGGTATGCAAGATTTAATATGGTCACTAACATGCCTCAAAATTGCATAATTTTTAACATCATGACTGTTCCAAACCATATGCAAAACTCCACTGTGCCAAGAAGCTGGTCCCTGTTTCTAGATCTAGACTGTTATGCAACCAGAGATAAACTGAGGTGTGAGAGTCCGGCATGATACATATCTGTAGCGCCCAGTGCTGTGGCTCACCCTGTGTAAACAAAGAGGATGTATATAGTCTGAAGCCACCTGAAGCATTTCCCAGTCAGCTGTTGCTGACTGGGAGGTGCCATTTCAACAGTAGGTTGGTGGCACAGCAACATCCAATGAAATATGAACCAAAGTTTAGCATTTCTCCGTGAAGGCAGATTCAGATCAACTACCAAAAATCACTCAAACACAGATCCAAACTGCCTGTAATGCCCCACTATGATATGAAAGGATTTTGGTCAGGGCAGTGGGTACATTGGGGCATGCAGCGGGAGCTCCCATAGGCATAACTGTTGTATTTCTGGACCCAGCAGTGACATTTGCTCTTCAGTTAAATATCTATAACATTGTTTCATCGCTTTTGTAAACACTGTCCACTCCCAACAAAGATTCATCTTATTTCACCCATGTTCAGCCAACCTTGCAACCTCAGTTTGTCCACACCTTAAGTAGGTTGTTGGACCTAGATAGTCAAACATGTACATGTACCATGGTATAGATTTCTGTCAGGAGCTACATGTATGTGAAGTTGGATGCTGCCTGTGCAAACTTACAGCTTAAGTTTGCCGAGACATTCTGGCTGGTGACACTCAATAGTTAAACACATAGATCTCTGTAAGAGCTATGTGAAGTTGGACTGAATGTTATGTATGACAGTGGGTTAGGTGAACCCAATAGTTGATATTAATAGAGATTGTCATGTAAATGTTTTTATGTTCCTATAAATAGTGAAACAAAAATACATGTACCCATATCAATGTATACATGTTTCTCTTGTTGCAGTTATTTTATGCCCCAGATTTACAAAACTTGAGACTCTGATGTTGATACTGTAATTTTTACTTCTTAGTATAAATGGGTTTAGCATCATATTTAAATGTCAAGTTAAAAATTATGCAAATTAGGGACAATTAAAATTTTAAAAGCTCCGTATATTCCAACCTATTACAGATAGACACAAAACGTAAAGTAGCAAATACAGGTTTGTGACACCTATTAATCTAACGGACAGGGAACAGAACTGTAGCATTTGAAACTGTAGCTAATTAGAAGCACTTGAAACATTTCAAAGTTGAAATATCTCCAAAACTATTAAAAATAGAGGTGTCACTTTAACTTCAATTTGTAGGTTTGTGATAGCTGCATCCAATGAATTATGAACCAAAGTTGTAGCATTTTGATTTACGCAAATCAGGTGAATACACAAGATTGAATTCTTGAATAACTTTCAAACTTTTACAGATGGAGGTGTCATTCCAACTTCAATTTGTAGATTTGTGACATAGCCGAATCCAATGAAATACGAACCAAAGTTGTATCATTTTAATTTGTGTAAATAATATGACTACAAAAACTTAAAACTTAAATAACTTTAACTGTTATAGACTGAGGTGTTATTCAAACTTCATTTGATAGCTTTGTAGAATAGTTGCATCCAATGAACCATGAATCAAAGTTGTAGCAGTTAGATTTATGCAAATTAGGTGAATGCACAAAATTGAAATCTTGAAAAGCTTCAAAACTATAATAGATTGAGGTGTCTTTCCAACTTGAATTTTTGGCTTTTGACATATCTGCATGAAAAAATATTATTGCAGTAGTTGAATAAATACTGAATAGGCAATCTTTAAAAGTTTTCTAGGCACACAGACTGATTTCCTGACATGCAAATTATTTTTCTAGTTACATACCGTTTTAGTGTTTAAAAATATAACATCAAGAAATAGATCGCTCATATTGCATAAACATTCTTCGTTTGTCACACCATCACTAGCATTAGCTGCAATAGTTTGAAATATGTTACTGTGCTCGTCTGAGACAATTTATCATAAGGCCGTTCCGTTTCAGCTGCGATAAATGACACATCAGTCTTTCCTGACCACAAAAAGGCTCGTGATGTTATTTGCGATAATGAATAACTAAAACGCATGGCGCTAATAGTAACAGTATGTATTCATCACTGAAAATTACTTGAATGGACGGCAACCTGGTGAGAAGTTTGAAGTGAAAAAGCGGAAGTGAATGTTTTTCCCTTATCCGACAATACTTCATCTTGAGAACAACGAGCTAAATGCATAAAGGAACCTGTGCCTTGCTCATCGATTCTCTCATAGAATACATTTTATGACTTTGCCATGTCCACAGCATTTGTGTAACATCTCGTCAGTAGACCATACCTGGAACAAAATGCTAGCGATACGTTCATACATAAGGCAATGTGGATTCGTGGAATGGAATGTAAGAAATATGAAAAAATACCAAGAGTAATATCAAACAGTCGGAGTGCAGCATGGTACATAAGAATAAACATTTCTTTTTATATCAATAATCCGTCAGGATCTAACCCAGATATGTTATCACTTCTAAATAAAACGATCCAGTGAACAAATGTGACAAATATGAGTTGAAGCCCCTCCCAAACCCATTTTGTTGGCAGATGCAGTATGTAATGTATTAATGGTAGGGTTAACCTCCTCACAAACAGAATTTCAGCTTTATTTCTCTATTTGCCATGGGCATTTTATGATGATATAGAGTAGTTTGAAAGTAACAAGGTTGCCAGTTACAATAGGGAGCAATGGGAATACACAGGTTATGTCCTTTTGACTGATGTACCTTGTACAGGATGTGTACACCAACCATTTACCCTTGCTGTAAAGTATGTATTAACAGCAAAGAGTTTCTTACCAGTTGGGGGTTGCATGGTCGAGAAGAGAATATACACATTTTTATGCGTTGTCTGGATAAAATCCAGAACCTGCTTCAAAATCCTGTTTTCAAAAATGCTACTGAAATCAGAACATGAAATACTTTACGGGTTTCTACTTCAAGTTCAGCATAGTCTTAGCTCTGGAATCTCCTTGCTGTCATTGTTGGGTTTGAAATTTATGAATATAGGTCATGTTTTTCTGTACTATTAGATTACAAGCAGAATCTAGGAATAATAACTCAGCCATACGGAGAAACATTTTCAAATATGGCTATGCTACTTCTTTTGCCACAGATAATCCCATTAAGGAAAAAACTGCCTATGTCGATGTGTCAGTGAATTGGAAATAACGTGAACATCAAAGAAAGGGAAAAACAATATCTGTACCAACTCGAAGAATCCCACGTGAGCTTGTTTTCAGGCATCCGGTTTCATACAATTATCCCAACTCTGAAGTACGTTTTCTTTCATTCATGAAAAATGCTTGCGCTGCGCAAAAGTTCTTAAACTGGCTGTAACATGAGATTACCGAAGATGGTCCAGCGCGTTTCTACTGCATAAAAGCGGGTTGTGTTTATGCTTAGTTCCAGCAGCGTGTGGAATTACATGTCTCGTGTGTTCCATGAAAGCTCCATTGTTGCATAATGCACTGGATTACCTTTTACATCCAGTATCATAGTCTTCCGATGTGCAGTGTAATGGTTGAACATGTTTGAATTTACAAATAAAGTAATTGCAAATCAAATTGATTTATGTGTGCACGGAGACAAATCACATCTGCACATCTTTTACTAATGAACCCTTGATGAATTTCTCGAGCCCAACTTTTGTCGTCCAAATTTAACATGTATAATATATAAAATCGGGATACATTTGCCAAAGTTTTACACAAACATATGCACTCGGATACGCTTCACAAATTTTCTGCGCACTAAAAGCTGTATAAGCATCGTGCATAATATTTTGTTACCTGCTTCTTGGGTTCATAATGCTTCAATTTTGTATTGGTCGCCAAAGTTGCGAAGTTTCAGGCATATCAGTAACTAATCCCATGTAAGTCAGAACGAACGCGACTGCTGCCCATGTACAACCTATCACCAATGTTTCCCTATCGCCAACAAGTTAATGATTGTTTGTCTTTGTCACTTTATAAAGTTGTTTTTCCTTTGGGACAAATTTGCAACAAGGAGTGTTAACCTATGAGTGTATTGACTTGTCTGATGAACATGACCGACCCCCATCGTAGACATTTTACGGTGCTTGGTCTGCTATTTATATGTTCGCCTTATGCTGAGGTGATGGCGACAAACTAGACCATGCAAAAACCACAGCTGATATTGTACTAATTCTGCACACCATTATTAATCCAGGCACCAAAGGACACTCACACAGATACAAAAATTCCAATGGCATTTTCCTATAATCTACGATTTGCACAATCATTGAGACTTTAAGTTATTCAAAACTCTCACATTTCCAATTTATTCATACTTTGTTTTTTTAGCTTGAAGTTTGATGCCAATAGATCGTAATTACTAGGTTCTCACGTGTCCAATATTATGTTAACTCATGATGCCCAGTCTCAGTAGTGATGCGGTCTTACCTTGTGCCATACTTCCAGGCAACAGAAATTTCAATGTTGTCAGTCTGTTTGTCTTAGTCTTTTACAGGTATATCTCACGCTTACAGACACTAGGCAGCTACTTATGCATTTATAAACGTTTTTGACTCAACCTTTAAGATTTGCTAAGCTTGTCGGTTATACTTCATTTGAGCCTTTGCACGACGACAACGACGGCGGCGACGACGACGATGATGACAATGAGGAGGATGACGACGACGACAACGACGACTTGGGGGTGCCTGTTGGTAAAGCCAAAGTACGCAAGGGGCACTCAGGAAGTTTAAGGTCAGCCTCTGGCGTAGTTGTGTCCAAAACAGACCAAATTGCGTGTTATCCATTACACTTGGTTGGTCCTTGTTTCACACGATTTCATTTATGGTAAGGAAACTAAAACAATGGTGTGACCGTCCTATTAGACTGAGACACCAGTCAAGAAATTGATCATAGCAGCCTGCGGTTCGTTGTGTACTGCTGCCTGTTACCATAATAAACATACTCATCCAATAAGAAACTGAGCCATTTTTCCAGCGACTAAAACAGCGACCTTGTAAAACAAGGGCAGATCCCAGCGGAAAAGACATACATGGAGCTTGGGTCTGCTTTTGAGGCAACTGGCGCGGGAGCGGGTGAAACAACTGCAAGGATTCGACTACGGCATTTCTTACTTTCCTTAAGTTCTGTAAAAAATAACACTTTTACCAGATGAGCCTATTCCGTGTTGGTTTTCTCAATTGTCAGGTCAAATAGTGTTTTCCTGTGTTTAAATTGTGGTCTTGGTTTATGCAAATCTGCTTGTAAGGAAGATTAAAATATATTTTAAAGTCGTAGACAAAGTGTCAACATGAAGTGGATCAACAGTATTTTCATCAACCATCAAATGGTGACAGGATACAAGTTTACTACCCACTATCAAGAATGGACAGCTCGCAAAAAGTCTGTTAAAACTTTATTTGTTTATTCATTTATTTATTTATTTATTTATTTATTTATTTATTTATTTATTTATTTATTTATTTATTTATTTATTTATTTATTTATTTATTTATTTATTTATTTATTTATTTATTTATTTATTTATTTATTTATTTATTTATTTATTTATTTATTTATTTATTTATTTATTTATTTATTTATTTATTTATTTATTTATTTATTTATTTATTTATTTATTTATTTATTTATTTATTTATTTATTTATTTATTTATTTATTTATTTATTTATTTATTTGGTAGTTAATATTGCTAGAAAGACACCTGAAATTAGTCAAAGGTTGAAGCCTTCATTTAAGGTATTGAAAAATATTTTGAAAGGTCTGCATGCAGAAATGCCCTTGGTGAGAGTGTTGAATTAAATTGGTCAGAGATTGGAAGCTCAAAGTTCTTGAAAATGTCTTGGACCAAACTGCCACTTCACAAAAAAATTGACGCTCGCCAGTATTACCTGGCCCATGTTCATCTATGAAATTAAACATTTTGTACCTAAATGTAAAGTAGACAAAACCTGAACGGTATAAATTTTTACATTGAAACGTTTGCTTAAAATGAAAATTTAAAATACCTTTTTCACCAAAATCAATTCTCAAGAAATAAATTCTACCTGCAGACAGTAATAAAGCTTGTCCATATTTTGAGAGTACATAGGATGTGTGTCAATACTTCTATTTGTGTTGTTGATTAGGTTACTGTTAATATTGTAATCGTAAATTGCCAAAACATCCAGTAAAAATTCTGCATCTATTCACATACAGAAGAGGTTGTCATTGTTATAAGCCAACATGATGTGTTGGGTCAACAATATGTAACTGACATAACCTCACATGAAAGTGAGTTCACGTCAAGACCCATTTAAAGAGATCTGTTGCTGGTTTATTCTTTGTTGTAATACGCACTGGATCCCTGGTGATACAACTGGCCATGGCTAGAAGAAAGATAATACATTATGTGCACAGTGCCTTTTGGTACACGTATAGAGACACAAAACACTGCATTTGTACGAGGAGCATGCAAGTAGACAGAAAAGCTACACGGATAGGTTGTTTAATCTTTTAAAATATATTTTGTTCCTGATGTGAAGGCTATTCAAATGTCAGATGTGTTGTTATCTGTGTCGAGCATCATACGTCACCCACCAAGACTCCCTCTCTATAAGGCTGCATCGTATTTCAGAATTTGAGACCGACTATTAGAAGATTTTTTTCTCTTTATGCTAGCACCTATTAGACAACACGTGGTCTTCGCTCTGCATGCCGTAACACGACTCTGCATTCTTAAAAAAGTCAGGGTACTTTGAACATGAACGACATTTACATTATAATGGTTTGCAGTCTCATGGAAATATCTCTGAAAATGTTTTCAAAGGAAGTTGCGAAGCATCTTTTTCACGCAATGTTCAAGGGTCTGGAAGCGCATTCCTCCGTAAGATACCTGCTCACATTTATCTAAGATATATGCCCGACTTTGTTAATTGTATTATTTTGTCATAGACCTTTAATATTATGAGGTATTGCATAGATTAATGATGCTAATATTGGGGTACTGATCTGAAATCAGTAAGATTCCGGTCTAAACCATGTTTAAGTACAAAAAAAGTTTGTCATCCCTTTTCTTTTCAAGATGTATCGGCGCTATCTATCCTATCTCAGCTAAGATGAAAAGTTTGTTAAAGACATTTGTCGACTCATGCCCCGTCCTCAAGTTGCTGTTTAGGGTAAAATCAGGGTTTTCACATCCAACTTAAATTGCACTGTCAGAATGCAGCTTAAATTTTATTCAATTGAATATAGGTGGGTGTAAACAAGTCAAAACTAACTTTATGCATTTTTAAGATCAGTCTATTTAATAATATATCAATTTTAAGGCATGGTTAAAATTGAATTGAATAAAGCGTCATGAATGTTTCTTGCTTGTGACACAAGTGAATAGAGGATTGAACATTTTGAGTTAAATTGTGAAATGCATGTATGTATTTGTTACCGTCCATATAGAACCGTAAAAGGATGATTCATAAGTGAGACACAGACTGATTATATATTATATTTCCAAGCACTGGTATTCGTGGAGAAGACTCATATGTGGCGTTCAGTCCCGCATGTTCCTTATGACTTTACGTAGTGACATTTAAGATTCCATTTAAACCCTTGAAGTCTTTTTTTCATTGTTTATGACAATCTGGCATAAACTGTATGAAACCCTGTAGATTTAGCTGAAGGTTTGAAAAAGGTCAAAACTTTGAGCCAGTGTCGTCGTGACAATGCGGTCACTTATCACTGCCCAACTTATGGGTATGTTGGCTTCATCGAGTCCTATCTTAGCTTTCACAAGACATAAAGCACCCCAACACTGAGTGCCAACTTAAAATGAAGCAGATGCATGAAATAACAAAATCACAGAAAAGAAAACGACAATGGACTGTTCCGTAACGTATATGTGGCTAAAATTGTTCACCAGTATTCTGTGTGATATATTGTAAATACGGCAAGACCGCTGGTACAGCTGTAGCCCTTAAAGCGCCTAGAACACTTTAAAATAAATAAATAAATAAATAAATAAATAAATAAATAAATAAATAAATAAATAAATAAATAAATAAATAAATAAATAAATAAACAAATAAATAAATAAATAAATTGTTGAGTATTATATTGTACATTCCACAATTTTCATTTGAACCCATTAAAAACTATATTTTATGAAAGAAGACATCTTGATAAATGTAAAAGCAACAACAGATCAGTAACTGTTCAGTCATTAAACCTTATTTAGTTCTTAAATACAATTAAAGTTTTCATATTTTGAGCATAAAGCAAAAAATGGCTAAAACAGGTTTCTAGATAAACGTTTGGTTTTGAATAAAATGGACACAGCATATTGTTGGCTACAAAACCGTATGTCAAATTTTTCATAAAGGGTTTAAGTTCAAAGTTTGAAGCTTTTTGAATTTTATTCAATTTTTTATCAAATTTCAATAAAATTGAAGTGATGAATACAAAATTACCTAAGCTTTTTTTCAAAATCAGAGATCAGGGATTTTAGACACAGCTGCTAACTTCAATTTAAAATTACAAAGTAACTTGTATGTTAATTTAAAACATGATATTTTTGGCAAATTTAGATTAAAATTGAATTAGAATAATTGAAATGGCAAAAATCGGAAAATTCACTTGTAAATTCAAATTTAAATACATGTTT
This sequence comes from Hermodice carunculata, assembly GCA_964020975.1. Classification (NCBI taxonomy): domain Eukaryota; kingdom Metazoa; phylum Annelida; class Polychaeta; order Eunicida; family Amphinomidae; genus Hermodice; species Hermodice carunculata. The sequence goes on along the minus strand of OZ026629.1, from coordinate 54,266,668 downwards.
CCCTTCAGGAAACATATGCCTTTGATAGTCTTAAATGAAAAACGAATGAAATAAGTACATATATCTATATGAAAGTCACAAAGTGTACTAGCCCCTTAACTGGTCATGGTATAAGAATAAGTCGGCAGCTGCTTAATGCTAGGCGTGCTCGATACAGATGGTTTTGGTAGTGGCACCAGATAACGCTGAAGTGAATCCCCTATGCCACCGTTCAGCCTGCGCGCAGCTGACTGAAACATAACAAAAGCTTAGAGGTTGGTGTGCCCAAATCTTAAGTAATTCTGGTGTACCATTGTGAATCTAGCAGATGGTTTTGTAGAAGCCGAACATGTGAATTGCCATTGTAACCCCCCCCCCCTTACGCAGTTATCAATACAAATACATGCATTAACTGACAAGTACCTGAATTGAAAAAAAAGAGTTAAAAATCACGGATCACGGGCTGCACTACCTAGTAAACAATTTTGTTTGAGGCTTTCACAAGCACAAGCATAACCTGAGTGATGATTTTGTTAAAAATATCGCGAACACACAAATATCCATTAAAAATTGAAAAAAATGCACCGCCATCCGGTGAACAAATAAACGTCTCGGGGTATTAAGAATTATTCCTGTGTGACTTTAAGACTGTTTTATGTGAACCTGGCTGACAGTTTTTGAGTGGCTGAAAATGTAAATTGTCGGAAGACGATGGGCGACTGGTGACGGTCGCAGACCCATTCTATAATCGCAGCTCACTCACAATAAGGCTGGGCTAAAAAGCGGAATTCTTTTCAAATTAAGAGGTTTGGACCGATTGGTCAAGGAAAGTGTTATAACTGAAGGGACATACACAATGTGTTTGCATAGTGAGGAAAAATACCAAAATATCCATACAAGATATTAGCCGTATATAGATATTTATTTCTTCATATACCTTGAAAGATAAGTCGTGCATCACATTAATAATTGCCATTATTTACAATATAGTCATAGATATTTAATTGAATTTGTCCAAAAGAACAACGCACTATTTGGAGCCGAGTCTCCAAATGAATTGGTGATATAAAAGGTATACGTATATAGTATGCATGTACAAGTTTATACAAATAAGTGCGGCATCGCTGCATCTTCCGTGTAGTTGTGGAAAAAAAATCGATGCGTCTACCCTCCCCGATTCAAACCATTTACTCTCTCTGTCTGAACCTATACTGTAATTAATAAGTATTATCGCGTTCAATGTACAAAGTTAGAAAATTTAAGGCTTCATGGGGCAAATAAATTATGAACGGGTCATCAGCGGGAAACCGTCAAATATGTGTTTCAGCTTTTAATGGCATCTCTGTTAAATGCAACCAATATTGAAGAATTAAGTACAATACATGTTCCATTATTAAACGTCCTCCGGACACACACACACATGCCTTGTGATTAATGGTGTACATTTAAAAGACAGAATCATTTGAAAAACATCAATATTTAAATTTACAATAAATATTTATAACATTTCATTAGCATCTGTATGAAAGTAAGGCCCTTTATAATCTTGTATGTTTAACATAAGATGCTATTCACACCTTTAATGTCTTCAGATTTACAAACCAATATCCTTATAAGCTTGGCGAATTCAAATTCCATTACGCTGAACAGTTCACTATGAACACATCCTGACTTTGCGCCATACCGTGCATACAGTTTTACTATATTGTAGCCATTCCATCGAAATATAAAGACATGGATTTGATACATCATTTACTAAAGTGTCAAATATTTATAAACAAAAGGGATTACGATAAAGTAACACCTTTTAAGGAAACACACACGTGAAAATACGTGTTTCAAATTACTGTTTGCATGGGCATTTACCGTCTGATATTATCGTTTGGATGACTCACCAACACGTCCCGTTTACGGTATAAAACACAGAAAAGCGTTTTATAAAACAATTTTGGGTTGGCATATTTGAAAATATATATTTATTACCGTTACCACTCCCTGCAATTGAAATCAAAGCTTTCGTAAATGGAAACACTTGAGCTCGTATAGTGCCTTCTACAAAGCCCTGTATTTCACTTGGTATTTGTAATAGTCTGAACGATTTAAACCCGAATACACCACCCATAATTGACAAATGATTGATGCGAGTTAGAATCCCCCCAAAAGCACAAAACAACATTTTTACCTGGAACGATAATCGCTGAATAAGATGAAAGCCTGTAATGAATAACACAAAGGAATATGAATCATTATGGCTGATGTATATATAATTTTGATAGTTAACTAACTCTTTTGTGCATTCAACAGTCGTCATATTCCTTGTATGTTTATTTGTCAACTGTCTTTTCACTTACGACGTAACTGCTCTTATAGTGACACCGACAGTACGATACTTGTTAATACTAGTCGTGATGCACCCAGAAAAAGTAGTGGCATTGAGTGTCGGTAATTCAACGCCAAATACGGCGACATGGTACCTGTCCTGCAAATCAAGATGTATCATGACATTCTGACTCAATGGAATATCATGTGGTATTCCGATCTTACGCAGATCTCTCATGAATATATGCTGGTCATAAGGAATGCCATCAGTTTCACTTACATGTACATTTGATTTAATTGCAAGCAGTGATACACATGACACATATATGTAAATTATTTTAATGCAAGTGGAACTTTTGATTATTATTTACCCATTTTGATGCCATCAAGCGACTTCACTGGAATGTCGTAGCAACATATTATAAACATCGTCACAACGTGATCAACAGTTATCAATTGAATATACCGCGAAAGAAATCTTTCTTACTAAACACCAATGTACTGCAAGGATAGTCCTCAAAGTCATAAAATATGAATATGTAAGCCAATCCCTGGTTGTTCTTAAGCTGAAAACACCAAGAGTAACATTTTGTAGGTTTCGAAATACCATCACACTACACAATGAGAGAATTTCTAACACATGCAATTTGATGATCATCGAAAAATGTAGTCGTCACCAAGGCGACGGTACATAACTCAACAATAGACCCATAATATGTGCATGTAAAATGTAATATGTAAAAACAAAGGAAAAAGAAGAACATTGATGCAAAACAAAACAAAAATATAAAAACAACAGAAAAAACAACACTAACAGATGTCTAAATGTATGTTAAACTTGCGATTTTAAATATCTCGGATAAAATAGGGATTTTTTTTTGTTGTCCCCACAATCGCATATTTTTTATATATGACTTGTATGCATTAATATTTCATATAACCTTTTTGCCTGGCTTTGACCCATATTATAATAATTCTGCACGGTGTATACTAGCATTTACTATTCAAGTAATCTATGATAATACTCCGAGGCTTATAAAGTGATGAAGCTACATTCAATCTGTGTCCTCATTTCACCACCACTCAAAAGATATATATGTATTATAATCGTAAGCCATGCTGCTTTATTCATTGATCCCGAGCAAGTCATTGGTTGCAATTATTTTTCATCTTCTCTTTCATTTTGTAATATATGTCCCTGTTAGTGCCTAACAGAAACATTAAATTTTATCATTTACATATATATCTGGATTGATTCGATACGTCCCACGACGTATCTCGGCGAGAATAGCCTATATTGCTAGTCCCAGTAAATCTGAGCGTACTGAAGCACAGATGCTTTTCAGTGAAACTGAAAGACAAATGAAGCTGTCTGAAGCCTTCCAAATTAAAATGAAAATTTCACACATATACGTTCACTGTTGGAAAGACAGTTATGTCACTTGACTTTCTGTCGCCCTGTGAAATGACTCGCAAGAATCACTGCAGCGTACTCAACAAAGTCACGTTTCCGCTTTTGTCTGGCAGCTCCCCCATGTTCGCAATGGTCGAAGGCCATTGACATTCAGCAAGCACAACACCAAAACTGTTTTCAGTTTTGTCTTTTTAAAATAAGTACCAGCCAGCTAATGATTGTACGTCTGCCTCATGACACAGTGCAATGCAAATAGCTTGTATTCCTTATCGTATCTTCAAATCATCTGAATGAAACACTTTTAGTAATGTTAGGTTATGCTCTGATTATCGTGCATTGGTACACCAGTGATAGCTCAGATAATTAAATCTGCATGAAACGTAAAGCGCCGTTGTGAAATACTTGCACTTCAACTCGAAAATAAGCACTGACTGATGTTGTGCTGATGATAAGAATGAATCCAAACATAAGAAATGTACAACTATCAGCTTCAGTTTGTCTCCTCTTAGAAGATGATAGGATTGGCAAAACATAAGAATTGCGTTACATGAAATTTCTGGAAATGTCTTAATCGTTATCACTCCAATGAACATGGTTTTCAGCCTTAAGGTATCATCACTTTGAGTTATTCACCAACAAGACTTAAGCTACTTATGATTTTAGACACAGGGGCCTGCTCCGAATAATGATGAAAAACCAACATATTTCATTTGACGGATGACATAGCAGAGTGGTGTCAGCACATGTGTTATCCACAGACTGGTTTATCCGGGTAATTTAATCATGCTCATGCGCCACTCATTCAAGCCTCTTCTTCACTGTGCATTTGCGAGCGTGACAGCGGCTTTGTTTTATGAACTTTCAATAAGTTTTCAGGGTTGAGCCGTCTTGCTCAAGGTGAACCATCCTCGGACTGGATCGCTATCAGGTACTCGACATCTGGAGCCGCTCAAAGCCGAAAGTGGTTTCTTTCTCTCTTTCATTCTCCACGGAGGTATCGTGTAACCTTTCATCTTCACCAGCCAACTGCCTGGTCTCTGTAAAACATCATACACATTGGTCAGTCTTGAAGTTATGGTTCTACATGTGGTACGAAATATGATTAATGAATTTAATTTGACCACGGTAACACCTCTCTGTCCCAAAATAAACCACGGTATTCTACAGTGTTACGTTTTCAGGCCACTTAATTCAATGCAGGTTTCAAAAGTAAAGTCTAATCTTGTTCACCCTGTATCACCTGTCAGTGAGTGAAATTGAAAATCTTTAACTCAGCTATTCCAATGGTCGAGCCTTGAACACGTGGTGCTGGCATGATTGGAGTGAAGGTTTTTCAAAATTTACAAACTTTCGATCTTACGTTGATGACGTACTTTAAGATATCTGATATCTGATGAAATATCAACAGGAAAACTGCTTTTTCATTTAACACATGGGTATAATTGACATTCATCCTGATTCATGCTTGACGCTTAGGACAAGTACGGTTGATCTTTAAAGGGATACCCGGAGTATACAGTTTAATAAGCGCATATATAAGTAGAGCTACGCATAATTAAAAAAATATACGCTACCATAAATCCACTCTAGTAAAAATTATGATATGATGAAAGAAAATTGATCTCGTGCAGGATAACCACAAGCTGTATTAGAACATAAGGAATCAATGATTGAGACTTTGGAAACGTAAATACATATTATGATTACTATCATTTTATATGTCATGTGCCTACCTTACTCCTATGACTGCGATTGGAAGAGAATAGTTCAATGTTTTTCTCTTACAATCGAATGTGAATCTGCATTAGACAATCAATAGTAAAATTGTACATAGTCTATATGTGACAATCTCGAGACTAAATTCAACATGTATTCATGAGGAATGAAGTATTCTTTTGAGAGAGGTATGCATGTTGAGGTTCGACGACCAATCAAATCAATATACAGTAGAATCTCCAATTAAGACCACCTCCATAAAGAGACCAGTTCCATATTAAGACCACCACTTCACAAAACGTGTTTTTGGTTATCTTTAAGTAAATTAAATCCCCAGTAAGAGCACTCCCACATTAAGACCACATTTTTCAGTCCCTTAGGCGGTATTAATTGGAAGATTCCACTGTAGCTAAAGGCTTACAACTGATCAACTCTAGTGATCATCATTTCTTGACTTTATACTATTTTCTTCCTTTGACAACAAAGCCACAACAAAACAGCATTATTCAA
>OZ026629.1:54235730-54255730 GCA_964020975.1 Hermodice carunculata | reverse complement strand
CGTCAACTAGCTCAAATAGACGTAAACATTTCACGGAGCTCGAATGTTTTTCCTGGCTTCTTATTTTTTGCATCCTGTTTCATCGCCTACATCCGAGTTGATGTCAGTTGTGTGGAATAAAGTATACTACATGTTTCTCCGGGACGTAAAATGCCAAAACAAGTGAAACTTACTCGCCTCCTCCTAAAAATATTCTTGCTGTACTTTGTTTGTGGCGAGACAAAATATAGCCAACTTTTTAGACAAAATTCTAGGCTTGCGCTTGGGGTTGCCCCATGATAAGAATAGGCTTCTTCGCCAAAGAGAAAAAGAGGGGTTTGTTTTTTTTTTTTTGTTAGAGACGAACCTGTATACTTGTACCACACATGCTTCATACCGTAACCCCTCAGTGAATTTTTCTACATAAGCATATACCTTGTTCTGATATGGTGCAGTTTGCCAATGGCTAGACTTAAACCTTTTTAATCACTATGAAACCATCTTCAGCGATTTATGTCTTACATAATAGGCAATTTATTCGTAGATAAAAGTGTGCACTGTATATTGCACAACAGGCAATTCGAATTCAATTTAAAAACAATAATATCAACTTGTAATTAACATTTTGAATCACTATGACATTTTGAAAGGGACAAACACTTTAAAACTGAAAAAATTATCGGGATGCAAGAAATGATATGTGACACCTGCTTAAGAGAAGCCTGCATCATTGTAGTAAATCCCAGTAGATCTTTTATTTTCTGCGTAAAAAATATACACAGAATTATACCGTCCTGTATGTACTTGAAAACTGAAGCAGACGCAGAGCACATTGCTGATGCGAGGAAATGATCAGCTTATTACAAAAGCAATCCTTAAGAATGCTCAGAACTGTCAGTGAGGTCAAGAGGAAATAAGAAAATATGGGCATGAATAACGAGAATGAGAATTGTATAAGGGTTCTTAATAATTCATGAGACGGACAAAGTGTGGAGATGCTGCTCAGCACAGATCAAAGAGGTCGACATGTTAGAAATTTGACGATTCTGAGGAATATGATTTTATGAAAATGCAATGACCATTTGATAAAAACATTAGGCAGACTATATGTCAAATCAGGAACAAGTTTGATTTATTTGACGAATATAGTCTTTTTCAAACTGATCGCTCATGGAAACATGCGAATAGCAGTTTTCAACGGTGGCGGGAGAGTCAAGCTGAAATCAATTTCATTTTGACCGCATCTCTGAATCAATGCTCTCATTAGCAAAACATGCAATAATAGGATGGTGCTAAAAACACATATTAAACTACAACGAAGTAGTGTGATTTCTTTCCGCCCTAAAATGTTACTGATAAATTGGTAATTTTAAAAATAATCATTTGAAATGTTTTCATAAATTTACCATTTTTTCACTCAATTTCAATTTTGTTGATTCTAAGTTTTCCAGTGATAATAGCACTGGATTGTGGAAGGTATAACACGCCCAACAGTGGAATGAGGTGGGTTTTTTTACGAGCAAACGAATCTCCCTGAAATAAATGACAAGGGAACAGTAAATGTGTCTAAGTGAATTTTACTGTTTTACTGTGAGATATTGTGTCGATCCAGGGGGGAGGGGGAGAGAGAGAGAGAGAGAGAGAGAGAGAGAGAGAGAGAGAGAGAGAGAGAGAGAGAGAGAGAGAGAGAGAGAGAGAGAGAGAGAGAGAGGAGAGAGAGAGAGAGATTATGGACTTTTAGTTGCAAATGGAACTTATAAAATACGGGAAAGACTTTGATGAATGGTATCGCTGACTGGTTATCCTGTTTGGCTCAACTTGGCATTTAAAAATACAGAAAATCCCGAGGTTAAATATTTAGGTTGCAATAAAAAAGAAATGAAATTTCTCAAACTAAACCGCAGCTTGAAGTGGACTATGCAGGGATGACTTTTGTCACAGTTCATTCGCGCTAGCTTATAATTTACGTCTCACGCTGGCTCCAGTTGTCTTCGTGCTCAGGTCCATGTGTAAACGTAATATGTTCTGCCATGACACGCCTTTGATGCACGGAAAGAATAGATTTACATGTATATATATATATATATTATATCATCGAGACTTCAATGCACTTAGGTAGGGGAAATACATTTTCTTAGCTAATGAGTGCGGAAAACACATTTTGTTCACCTAATGCAATGAGTGATAAATATTTTATCATCATCATCATCATCATCATCATCATCATCATCATCATCATCATCATCATCATCATCATTATCATCATCATCATCATCATCATCATCATCAAAATAAGCAAACAATATTTTATATACTCAAGGCAAAAAAAAAAAAAAAAACAGACAGACAAAAACAAAACAAAACAAAAAGTGGCCCTTCCCTTTAGCGGGTGTATTAAATAGGGGATTCTATCTGGAAATATTCTAAACTGCTGCATAGTATTGCAAAATGGATAAATAAAACAAGTTCTCGCTAAAGCGAAGATGGTACAAAAAACTGCCTTTGGACTCTGTAAAATGACGTCATTCCATAGAGTATTGACACAAGCTCTTTGCAAACATTCCATAAAATGTGACTTCAGTAAATTAATTTTTAAGGTAAAGATGTGTTGAGATGTTGATTGACAAGAATCCGTGTCTTAACAATCAGCCGCCACGACACCCTAAAATTCAGGTATTTGTAGAAGAAAATTTGATGATGCTGGCATACTATGGTAGCAGACTGTGTTATATATCTTCATTTTTGATGTAAAATAATATGAGATCATAAACATAAAATCAGAAATCTCAAGCTCAAATTTCAGAGATAGGCTTGTCACTCAAAACCACAAAGACCTGTAACCTTGCGCAATATGAAAGTCATATTCCAAAGGGCAATTAAATATCACCAGAACATTACATTCACAAGTAACCGCGTGACCTTCGGAATTAGGCCAAGGTTACTCAGTCACAGTCCACACGTGGCTCTCATGAGGCCCATCATGCACAATAACAAATTGCCAGTTCAAATACTTTCCAAGTTATTATCCTAAAAAAAAAATCCACATATTTTTAAAGAAAATGATTTTTTTCAGAAAAAAAAATCACGAAGTCAAGAAATCACTGGAGTGTAACCATTTGAAAATACTCAGTAGAGACCCACCCAAGGTACATCCCAACCAACTTTTAAGTGAATCTGACTGATAGTGTAGGAGAAGTCAAAAATGTTCATAACCATTACAATCTCTGTTAACTTCAATTGTAATCAAGAAACGGATCTGCGAGTCAGCCAAGTCAGAATTGGAATTAGAGGTCGGAGCTACAGGCAATATTTCGGGGGCCACCTCAGAAACATAATTTGTACAGTGCAACTAATTAAGTGACACGTATTTGGTGCGGTCACCAAAAATCAGATTCAAATGTTGATTTCCAGAGAAAAAAATTATATGTAGTTTATTGAGCTTTTCTCAATTCATAATTCAATAATGAAAATGGGATACTGCATGCATTTATACCACGATGCGGATGTGTCCCAAAATAATCTATCTTGGATTTTACATCATAATCCACGATTTATTGAAAATATGGGAGTGTTCGTTTGTGTGTCCACACTTACTTGTGGTTAGGTTTATAGAAACAGCTCAACTCTTCTCTATGCTAATCCAGCACAAAGTTGCACAATTGCAGCCATCTTCCATCGTGGATGACGGTATAGTGTTAATTTTAAACAATTTCAGCAGCCTGATAACATGCTTAACATAAACCCGGTATTTGCTAAGCTGCCTGTTGAACAGAGTGCACCCGAGTCTCTGGTTGTAAGGACGTTGGTTTATTCGCTGGGTTGTAAATGGGGTCATTAAGGGGTGTCCATTGGGGTAGATTATGTCAACCAAGAGAACACATTCATTACGGAAGTTTAACTGTCTTCCGGGCCCTATTTTGGGCATCAGTCTCAACATTTGGACGTCATTATAGTACCTACGGAAGCCAGAGTGAATATAACATATCTCTTGTTAATAATCACCTGTAGTGTGTGTATACAATGATAGCAATGGTAACCAGAATATTATAAATGTTGAGGCTCAACCATGGAGCTATCAATTCTTTGAGATGACCCGTCAATGTCCCCCACAGCCTCATGTGTATGTCTCCAGTTGCTTCTCAGTTCCATTCATTCATTTATGTTTGGCTATCTAACATTAGATGCATAGGTCTGTCTCATGCAATGCTGGCCAGTAAAGGTACACAATATCACAAACACTCTGACTTGGAATAAAATACTGAGGAAGCAAAAAGTGGGATAGCTTTCAAGTCACAGAAGCAAGAAGCTGGTTTCGTGGTGAAAGATGTCGGTATCGTATGTTCTCACTGACCAATGCATAGACAGTAGCAAGCATGTCTATTAAAATATCAGGCACTTCTCCTGATAGTTTGAAAAACTCATACGGTTGCCCCTGGAAAGAATGAACACATCCTTTCCTCCCCACATTTCCTGGTCATTGACGACAAACCGGTTTCGCGGAATAGCCCGGCAGTATTATGAGGTCCTTGGGGCTCTCACCATAAAGAGCAAAATAGACACCACCGTTCTCACTATGTGAATGCTACTGGGAGGTGGGCAACAACCTCGCTAACCACCCTCGATCCATCGGCGGTTGAACTGGTAATAAAAATAAATTATACACCTGTTAAACATTTTTACGAAAACATGTTAAATTATAAAGTGGGTAAAATATTAAAACGAAGATCAGCTGCACGTGTCGTCTTAAAACAACCTTTTTTCCTGTCTACCATCTACTACAACCTTTTTTCCTCTCTCTCTCTCTCTCTCTCTCTCTCTCTCTCTCTACACACACACACACATACATACATACATACACACATATATATGTGTGTATATATATGTATGTATATATATATATATATATATATATATATATATATATATATATATATATATATATATATATATATATATATATATATACTGATATACTGTAAACAACTTGTTACGGACTGCACAATTGCCCCAGACTACCGTGAGAGTGGTGATGTTGATGTTGAAAGAAGCCTAAGTTCCTCTGCTTGTTTGTCAGGCGGTAATGTAACTTAGGCAGTTCTTTTAATAAAAGTAAATTCATAACATTCCTTCAAATCAAAGCAAAAGTGCGCGTAAATGTTGTGGTGTTCTAAGATTAGAGTTTTATTCAATAGGATCAAATGCCTAAATGACTGAAATCTACTTAAGGCAAAATGCTATCTTTGGTAATTCCCCCGACATTTAAATGGCACGAGTCACGGTATTATGCATTCTACATGCGTTCCCTGTCATCGACTGTCATTCAAGTAGCTGCGCTTCTGTGCTCTTTGTTATCGACAAAGATGTCGGTTTGAGGTTCGTCATGCCTAAAAGTAAGTTACTTCGACTTTTTCTAATCGTCGTCCATGGTAATTGAAGAATATAGGATCAACTTGTTGCCCAAGTCCAAATTAACATGCCTCAAAATTCAATACGAATTGTAAGATTCACCTGCAACAAAGGGATGACCTAGTACTGCCCGTGACGATATCTTTCAATGGTTCCGTGACAATGATGATTGTGACAAGTATTCTTATATAATAAGAAGGTGACGTGCTCACCAAAACAGTGTCCCCATAGTCCTCCAAATAGGGTCCAGCGCGAAATTATTTGGAACAAGGTGACGCAACTAGACAAGTTCCTCATTTAAGAAACGTGAAATAATTAAAAAGTCAAAAAAGTCGAAATTATACTGTAATGAATAAGAATGATTAAATTCAAATATTTTTATAAAATGTATCTAACGAAAAGCTTTAATATAATTTATAATGTGTCGGTCAGACAGACCTGTCGCATCATTAAAGTCCTATTCACTTACGTACCTGCCTGCCTACCTATCTATCTACATACATAATTAACCTCGTAAGGTATATATATATATATATATATATATATATATATATATATATATATATATATATATATATATATATATATATATATATATATACAAAGATATGAATATTTAAAATGAAATACTATATCACCCAAATATCTTTTAAGCGAAGCCTGTCAGAGTATGTGCACCGCGTTTCAGCAAGGAATAGGAGATTCGTATGCTCAGAAGTTACCAGGCACATAAGGCTGATTGGCACGCTGTTATTGAAACCTTCCAAGAAAATTCCCACATGTTGCCGGAAAAAGCACTTAGATACTATGAAGTTTGATCTGCCATGGCCATCAAAGATAGAATGCAAAGCAAATTTCGCCATTACATGTCTTTAACAGATATCGAGGAAGAAGATATCAGGTATTGTAATCAAATAAGAAATTAGAAGGAAGATCACGTGACACATATGGTATATATGTACTGAGGTCATCATATTTAAAGTTTTCATTCCCGCTTAGTTAAAGTGAATAAATGAATGAATGAATAAATGAATCATGATAGACAGATGGATAGATAGATAAATACGCAGATAAATAAATAGAATAAATAAATAAATAAATAAATAAGTAAATAAATAAATAAATAAATGAATAAATAAATAGGTGGATGGATGGATGAATGAATGTTACTGTAAAATATCTTTTGCAGTGAAATTGTCCAGGAAATCAAGCGCGCAGAGGTGAAACCAGCCATACCGCATGTGCCACTTTCCAGATCGTCACAAAATTAGGAAAATCGGGTGTGCTCCAGGAGGCCTACCAGCCAGAAAGCCAAGCCTACAGGTGCACCCGAAGCAGGCCCGTCTGGTGAAGCGAAACCCAGGCCGGCACTACGTGACCGCAGTGACAGTTGCATGTGTGGGCAGGATTCCCATGACCTGTTCAGCAATGAATATGACGAGGATGAAGAACAAAGTGTGCTCAAACGTCAGATTTCACCGCAAAAGGCGGACAAATCCACCGGCGTCGCAATATCATAAGAAAAAATAAGAGGGAAAAAGGTCCAGAAGTATAGTGGCATGGCACGCCAAGACCACAAAACCTACCAAAAGTTCATGACCAAAACAATGCCTAAACTTGTCAGCGCACTAGGTGTCCGGAAGAGCGACACGGACAGCTCCTCCAGCGCTGAATAAATATTAAAACTGCATGGGTTACACGAATAAATAATCAAAGAAAGAAATGGCGTTCCTCTTATCCTTCTTTTTCTTCCTAAATTCAGCCTTCACAATGCACATTGAAAGTATCTGATAATTGGAGGTCCATACTGCATCTTTTCGCTTTTCGTTGTCTTTCTTTTTTTTACTCGTTGTTTTTGTTTTGCTTTGTTTTGGATATAGGACGGAGTAGTTTCGAGCATTTGTTGCTTTTTTATCTATGTGGTATTCTACTGTGAAATTTTTAAGATGCTCCCTCTAAACACCTGTTCAACTCCTATCTTTAATCAAGATTCATAATACAGCAGATCGCGGATACATCTAATAGTAATATACGTATTACCGACAAGTACCCAAACTGAAAACTTTGCTCAAGACCAGCGATCCACAGCATCATCACCTAGTGAATCACTTTGTTTGACCCTTCCACGAGGTACATTTTCACCATATTTCTGCACGACGCTTTGAGTGCAGTCGAAAATGGGAAAACGCAAGTAAGTTCACAAAAAATATAAAAACATGCAGTGCTACCTTTTGAACAAACGAGGATCTTAGCTTCCGTAGAAGTGTCCGTATATGATTGCCAAGCATCCCCACTAAGTTTGAAGAGAACCTAGTTCATGGTTCCAGAAGAAGTCCAAAATGTGAATTATCATTGCAATTGTAATCAACATGAATGTGCGCAGTAGCTTACAAGTGCACGAGGTGAAAAATTTAAATTCGTGCCGCTTTTGTAGAAGAAAACGAAAATATCGAACACGCAAAAAAAGTCTTTAAAATGTAAAAGTAAAATATCACAGCGCCACCTATGGAACAAAGTAAGATCTAGGGGTCTCCAGAGGTGCCGCTATGCAGTTTCGAAGCAATTGCCCGAGTGGGTTCCGAGCAAGATGTCTCAAAAAATGCCCCCCCCCCCCAAATATATAAAAGCTCCGAACATGACTCAAGCGTGAGTATTTGAACAACCCTGACGGACCTGCCCAAGATAGATCCACGCCAATTTTGAAGATATATATATATACATATGTATAAAGAGAGATAGCGACCGAGAGCGAGAGAGAGAGACAGAGAGAAAGAGAAAGAGAGAAAGAAAGCAAGCAAGCAAGAAAGAAAGAAAGAAAGAAAGAAAGAAAGAAAGAAAGAAAGAAAGAAAGAAAGAAAGAAAGACAGAGACAGAATAGTTTCACAGCATCTCCTAATGGTCAAGTAGCTTGTCAAAGGCTTTCCCTCGAAACATTCCCCAAAAGTTTTTTGTGCATTGTTGTTTTATTGTAGTCTTCGGTAATCAATGGTTTTCCGACCGTCATTATACATCTAAATCAGAATGAAAACAGAGGACTGGGAAAGGAATTCCTAAGTAAGTTTGAGTGCCAGATTGCTTATCTTCATCCTATCCTGATCTGATATTACGGATATGAAGAGAAATTACCTGCTAAGAAAGGGTTGTTGGAGAAGCTGTCTGTTAATCCTAATACCAACGGTCTTAGATTTTACGTGCAGATACCTACATGGATGTGGCGTCGGCGTGAGCAAGCCTCGTTTTGGAGTAGTCCTGCAGCACTTGCAAAAGGCAGCCATGTAGAGTTTGCCTGCAGGAATAGAAGTAGGTAAAATTAGACAACAGTTCCAAAATACGAGAAATACGTTCGTCAAATGTAACATGACTACAGGATCACCAATACACACTGTAAAATCAAGGATTAAACTATTTATTTATTTACCCTGAAGAAAAACAATGTACAAACCCCGTTTAAGGTGTGGTACGCCCGACCAGAATTTGGTTTTCGAGTCAGCTTCGGTCCTATTCGTTTGCTTATTTTGCAATTGCATCGGCGTGATTTTTGTCTGGAAATAGTGGGCCTTTGCACACTTTTTGACATCGTAAATATATATTGTTACCATTTAGCGTGAACTAATGACGCTGACACATCTCGACGTATGCTGTCAATTGCAGGTCTTAAGTTTTCATCATCTCATAGTTATACATATTTTACTTTGCACCATTATTAGACACAAAAGCCTTTTGCAATCCTTAAAAAACGGTTGGTTTAAACATATTTTATTAACACAATTGGCCGACAGGCTCACCAGCCTATATGAGGGCCTCTTGTAAAAAAAAACGGTTCGTGACTGGTATATATGAAGCAGGCATATGACATTCATGAATATGATGCCCTGGTACTGCAGGAAAGTTCAGAGACTATAAATACTTTTCATGGCGTGTCTCTAAATGTTCCTATACATATGTATCTGTTCAAACAATGAGAGCCTGTCACAGTAATATCAGGAAGTATTAAATCCGGACGATATATTGCTCTCACAAACTATGTAACCCTCCATGGTGATAAAAAGAATTGTAAAGTAGACATCATTTTTCTATGCTGGTACATTTTATGTCCTGGTATTGTATATATATATATATATATATATATATATATATATATATACACGGCACTTGTAAGTTCTAACAACTTGAAACTCTGTTGACACTGAAAAATTCTTTGGTTAAATAAAAGTCATGTCGCACTCCTTTTTAAAATATTGGACCTCACTGTGATATCATAGATATACGATAAGAAAATCTAACTATTCTTCCTTGTTAGTACACAAAACGAACGTCCACTATGACGGACCGATACCATCAGAAAGATGTCCGTCATATAATGCCCACGGTTGTTTTAGTGCATAGAAGATCCATAATGGGTATCATTAGCACTGCTTTTGTGCCAATCAAAGCAGCTGCTTTGGAAGCATTGTGAACATTGATGTTGGAAGAGATAAACACTGAAGATCCCTATTCATGCAAGCAGGTGCAGTCGGACAAATTGTTCATGTTCCCTCAATGACATATCAGCTTTGCCAAACATACATCTCTCCACTTGTCATGGTTGAGTCAATAAGACGTCCATATTTGCCTCTAGGAACATCATGTGGGATTAAGGATAGTCATTGCATATATATATATATATATATATATATATATATATATATATATATATATATATATATATATATATATATATATATATATATATATATATATATATATATATATATATGATACATGATTCTTGTGCCTCATGGATCCGCTGGAGGACTGAGCCTGTGGCCTTGGGAATAACATGCTGTTTATTGCACCAGCAAGACCAAACCAATACAGCAAAGTAGGCATAAAACAGAGTTTTCATTGACAATGAGCAGCACGGGAGTATTGAATGGGGACAGACCTATGCAATGTGAATGTTAGTGCATGATATCTGTGAGTGCGGATGCTAGGGTGTGTCAGCTAGGTTACAAACCAACAACTGCAACTATGTTACCCTTACTTGGTTGTTCAGCTCGATCTGCCAAACCACCCTTCCCATGAGTACTTGCAGAGTTAAGGGTTGAAATTGAGAAAAAAAGTTGAAATTGAGAAGAAACAACCAAAAGTATATGTAGCACAAGGAAAAGAAAAAGCATCCATCAGATAAGAAAAAGAAATCAAAATCACAAGGGAAGTATACAAGTAAAAAAGCTTACTTATACCTGAATTATATCAGTGTGTAAATTCAAGTATTCCAAGCTCTAACAATTGGATTGAACTGAACCTATCGTTAGTCGTTATAAGCTCCATAGCGAAATACTGAACACGATGTGGGATGCATGAAAGAACATAACTCTCAATTCGTAGCATTCGGGCATAGATAATTGAAAACAGCGAAAACAAGATAGTATGAGAGTACTTTTGAATAACATAAACAAGAGCATATTTGAGCCTAATCAAGATCTGTTTAGCTAGTGGCATTTACCATGGGACCACATATAGCACAGGTTGTAACTACATAGGAGGTTTCAAAGTGAAGTAAATATTCGGACATCCAGGCAACAAGATAAGTTGAGATGACATGCCAAAATGTATGAAAAGTAATTATTTACACGAAAGCCTGGGAATAATTGTCCGCCACTTTGTCGACTGCAAAGACACGATCTAGAAAATGAAAAACTTAAAGTAACACACTTTTAACATACACAACAAGCACACATAATTATGTATGTTTGCTTCATTATGTTGTCTCATCCCTGGTAAACGAAATGACCATTTCATTGGATCATTCTATTAATAAACATGTACAGCGGACACCATGGTTTACCATTTAGTGCACAATGTCATATTCTTACAAATGTCAAACTTGTTTCCGTTCCAGGAACAGAATTTAATATTCATGAACATTTGTTCACTTTGTTTGCAGATAACTTAATGGATTGCTTTACAAACCGTTTTTCGCAGATCTGTTTTGTTTACCCTCTGCGTTATATGAGCATCTTTTGTTAGTTTTGTTGTTGCTATTGTTTGTTTTTAGAGGTATTTTTTTATTTTTGTTTGTTTTAATTGTGTTTTGTTTTTTATTTTGCTTTTTTAAATGAGGTATTCTCACATTCATTTGTCGAATTTGTCACTATGTACCACTGAAACATTTTCCCAGGTGCCGCTAATAGGTCCACAACATTATTATTTCATGCAAAAGGTAATTTCTTTCGTACATTTGGTAAGGAAAAGTTTACCAACATCCTGGACCTGACATACCTGGTTTGCAAATCATGTCAGATGCAGGAACACATCGTGATCAATGTACCTAAGGTATGAATACACCATTGCGGCCAATCAGGTGCAGGTTACCGCACTAAATAGTTCTTGGTTGTCTTGTGCTGACACCTTTGGGGGCCATTTACCTGTAATTAACCCACTGTTTCAGCTAGACTATTACATGAGCTTATCAGCCTGTTTGTGTTGTATGGTTTGACAGATATGAGTTTTATAAACAGAGGCAAATCACATATTCATACGCAGTGACGTAATGCTGGCAAGCCGTGCTCGGAGCACGTGTTTCCTGGCTATGACAGGTAAACACTGGCATAACTTTTGATTCTATCTATAGACTCGCCTTTTTTATCTTGAATGTTTTCAATGAAAGGTGTCTGCACAACACCAACTGCATACTTTATTTTAAAAAGTGACGCAACAAAAGTTATACGCCTTTATGCTAATATGAGAATATACAGTAAATATAATGGTGGTTTCATCCCCTAAGGTAGGATCATGATTGTGGGTTTGACTGGTACGCTATATAGGGTTAACCCAAGACCCATAGGAAGGCAGCCATTTAAAATGAAGTACCAGCACCAGCAGCCCGATTATGTCTTTTAGCGGAACTCTTGGAATTTAAAACTGACGCATAAACAGAGCTCATCTACTGTTGTGTGTTTATTTTGCACATCTGATACGCTATCCATTTTTGTTAATGCGCAAGTATTAGAAGACAAAAAAAAAAAAAAAAAAAACCACCACAAAGAAGCTCTTTCAACCCCTTCAGATATGTAGGTTACTGACACATCTATTGTAAATTGTAGCGCATATATATGGCTTACAAAATGCAAAGGAATAAAATAAGTGTTTGCCCAACCGACATCAGCACAATCAAAACAGTAGCTTTACCCCAATCCCCGAAAGTCCCATTGGGAAATACCATCTTCTATAGTATAGAATCATGTGCATCCAGACTCGTCGATCTTGACTTTTCAGTTTCACAACAGGACAGTTACATTTATTAAAATAATGGACACATCGCCTAACAGTTCATGCGTGCAGTGACTCTAATCATATATATTTTCTGCAGTTTATATTCATATATATATATATATATATATATATATATACCCTGGTGAATAAAAAAAGGAAGCAGCCCCATTAGTTTAAGTGCAAAGGGTAAAAAAAATTAGGCTGAACTTGGAATAAAGTCAAGCATTGCTCAGGAACTGAGTCCATCCTTAAGTAGCACCTTAAGTTTAAAGCCGGGGGCTTATGAGAGCACATGGGATATTAGTGAGTCAACTTGTGTCGGCGTGGGTTATATTTCGCAATGGAATTTGTATTATAAAGAAATGCCCATTGACAAATAACTTTTGCCATTATCACTGCCCGGAAAGCCACACATATTACCGTTACAGATGACTATTTCACAGCCTAAGAATAAAGCTTTTTGGCTACTACTGGTTGGCGGTGAAAGGCACCAGGGTTACATGCGACCCACACTAAACTTCACTTTTAAAGTTATAACAGATTGAACAAGTCAGCTTTAACGTTAGTGTAAATTTAAGTACATTAAAAAAAAGTTCAAGATCAAGAACGGCTTAAAGACCTAACATTCCGGTAGTTTAATTGACATCCTTACTAGGAGCAGAACTGCGCTGAAAAGTTGATCCAGTGTAGGGTGGAATTTGAAAACTCAATTTTCAAGATGGCGGGAAAGACGGTCAACTTGGGCTGGGGCCATATGTAGCATCCATGGAAACGTTTATAGGTGCGGCTACTGGTTCTACCCAAGTAACATTAGATGCTCCATTTGTTAGATCGACAGGAGGCAGACGGACACCATTATGCAGACGGGTGTATCTTTTTCCTCCCCGGGATGGGAGCAGAACGATTGGGGAAAAGCCTGGAATACAACTACAGCTCTGGCCTTTATGTTAAACTTTGACCCATTTCCTTCCAAACCAAAAAAAAAAAAAAAAAAAAAAAAAAAAAAAAAAAACCCTTCCATGTAAGGACTACAAAGTAGTACCAAGTTTTCGTGGCAGCATATGAATTTTACTGGGTGCAGATGAAATAGATTATTCCCCTGTCTGCATTTTCATGTTTAAGAGGCAAATACAGCCGTGAATTACGTCACTTTTTACAGGAGAATATGAAAAACCTTATTTTCTGTATTTTCCATCTTTTTTAGGTAATACAGCTATAAATAATGGATAAAATAAACATCAAACTGAGGCGATATGTTTCTAAAATTTCGCGAATATGCGGTCAGTAGCTTCTAAGATGTAGGCTGTTCCAGACAATTTGAATCTGCTTGATTATCCTGTGGCCCTGTATACAAGACTTGTGGTTCCAACTTGGAACCCTAAAACAACCTAGTTTCAATGAGGTTACAAGATACAAGATACAAAGCTTTATTTTGAGTCAGTTGTTCAAAACAATACAGCATTAGCTATCCTGGGTTTAGAAACAAACAAACTAAACCCAAATAGGGAATCAATTTGTCTGGAAAGTCCTTTATTCCTTCTACATTTCGACATTGGACTATGCTTTTACCTGAAGTTCCTAATTCAGAAGACGCAGAATCATTTCAATGTAAAGAGGAGACAGACAAACCGAAAACTAACGACTTAATTCACATTGGCATTAGAAGACTAAATGTTTTACATGATAGGATCAGAATCGGTTGCAGCCCGCTGAATCAAGACATGCATAAAATAGGACTCTCAAGGTCCCCTGCCAGCACATGTGCTCTTGCTGAAACGTCTTTTCATTATTTTTTTAAAACCCAAATTATGTTATCCAAAGAAATAGATTACAATTACTAATCATACTACTGGCACCTTTCACTTTAAATACCTTGATTTAAACATCTTTTATTTGGAAACACAATTGGCCGTCAGGCTCACCAGCCTATATTAGGACCTCTTGTAATTTATTCCTTATTAAATGAAGTAATAACTGTTCGAAAGCAAACAACAAAATTATTTTGAGGCAACACATTTTTTTCACTCAGGAAGATTAAAACCACCTTAAATCAACCAAACCATATATAGTCCCGATCAACAGAACAATATTTTAGGTGTGAATATTTCTATGCCAACACCTGTTATTACAGCTATGTTTCTGACGAAGCACCTGGAAGTCCCTCTATCTGCCCCGTATGTGTGACCCGTCTAATTATCTCTGTGTTATGTCCGTGTTACTGTGTTGTCCTGTGACGTTTGCTGCTTTCCTTTACTTTTTTTTCGCATGCTTACTGCTTTTGCTCATAATAAGATTAATTTAATTGCCAAGTGATTGAGTTATAGACATTGTTCCTAATTGTAACATAAGTATAATTGTATTTAAACCGCAATAGCTATTATCATTTATATTTTTTATTACCACGAGATGAATTCAATTCATTTAAGCAGGTGCCTGTTTTCCAATCGTTTTTTTTAAATAAAATATGTTTGAACCAACAGCGTGCAATCTTTCGTCCAGAAACGATTATTCAAAGTGGCTCATCTGTGTTGTAGTCTGTATACCAGCTCCTTTTCTATGTGTGTAACGACATTCCATGAAAGCAACCGCGGGAGAGGAGAGGGTACAATTGAGGGCTTACAGACGTTCCAGGACAACTTTCCAATGCAAAAGAGCTAGTTAGGAGTTGCGACACGGAGTAGATTATTTATTCCAAGATAAAACTATTTTCCTTTATATAGAGATAATTGAATGCTATCCCCTAAGTCAGTCTTTCCCCCATTCATGTATTTTGGTTGTTGTGTTCCCGCTTAGCGAATTCGTCTTCAGTAGCAACAGTACATCTGCCTGCGTGAAGTTATCAAATTCGCACAAGCCACAATGTCCAATTAAACTATTGTCCCTTAACATGGAACTCATCTTAAAGGAACTGTGCTAATGGACGGCATGGAATGGACCAGCATACAGAGATAAAAATGTTGACCTTGATAACATAATGGTCAGAAATCCCCAGAAATGCCTGTTTATTGTACTGGTGCTTCTCCATAACTATATTACTTGTATGTATCACACCATTACGATAAAGAAATAAATAGGCGATATATATTTTTGAAAGGCTATATACTTCAGTAAATTGCGAGAAAGACACTGACAATGACGCCTAAGATACAAAATGGGGCCCAGCAAAACTTCTTTATGTATTGCTGTTTAATTTGTGCAATGAACGGAGTAGATTCCATTAGTGTGTTAAGTAATTGGTTCAGGTTGTAAAATGTTCGATGGCTTGACTTTAAATTTTTCCATGCACTGCCAATAATGCTTTAAACATCCATTATTTCTAGCTGGCAGAAGAAGCCTCGTTTTGCTTGTCGAGTTAGCAATACGAATTGGTGTACTTTATTTGATTATTTCATACATAGGTGGTAAATTGTAGAGTGTCTTAAATTTGAAAAAAACAAACACATACACAATAAACAACAAAGGAAAAAACTGGTCCATTGTGGTGGTTTAAATGTACTTCAAAAGGAGTAATTCAGATGTACAGCATGAACATCTGCCATGGTAAAAATATATCATACCGAATGCGTTTACTCCACGATATAAAAAGATATATTCCATTGCTACCTATTAACCGACTAAAAAAATAACTGTGTCAGACGTGTGATCACTATCTATTTACCGGCATAAATGGTGGGTATGTGTGAATTAACGTATGTAACAACCAAAGAAAACATGATGGCTGACCACATATGTGTTGTGAATTGAAAAAATTGCTTTCGAAGGTCAAATATTATTGACTTGATATGTGATAATGACTGAACCTATGAAAAGGTTTTTGGGAAAAAATCCAAATATTATTGCAGGATCACCAGGCACACAACCTTACTTTATCTATTTATACATATGTAGGCTGAAGATGACACGACAAACGGCTTTCCAGGAAAAGTGAGTGTCGTGCAAATGCAGATTGCAGATGACTGGGTGGACGGATGGCTGAAAATACTCAAAGTGTTGCTTAAGCTCTGGGCATCTCACTTCAATTCTGCATTCATCAAGATAAGAAATATTAATCCCTACCACCCATTATTCCTTCTTCCAGAAATTGGAGAATAACAAACCTTGATTTTGCAAAAACAAAAATTATTCTACATATGCTATCATGTTACATTGAGGGAAACTCGTTTACGATAGGTGTTGTGCACAAACACTCAAATTGATACATCGATGGGCAAAAAGTTGGCAGAATACAGCATGCTATATGAACCCACACAAGATCCAGATTTGATACACACTTAATGTATACGTGACTGATGATGATAAAACCGGCATACGAACAACATGCTTCTTTCGAAAGTGAACAACTAAAGTGGATAATGCGAGTGAATGATTTGACCTCTCTCGCAGGCCAAGGATCATTGCTTAGTTACAGAAAATGTAGAGACTTTGATGAGTATTTACTACAGTTTTATGACACTACATTGCCACCACAAAACATATAACAGTTTGATATAATAATAATAGGTGTTAAAGTTATATCAACGATGCCTGGCAGTAGTGGTAAAAATTTTCGGAAGGACGGCACAAGTTATAGGTTGCCTTTCAAACGACTTTTCTTTCAAGTCTTTAATTATCAAAAACAGCGACAAACAATGGTAATGACCAAACAGGCACTGGGTACATGATCATCTAGAAAAAGATAACGGCATTTTAACCTTCCTCCGCACGCTGCTTCAAATACAAGTCTACACACTCCTGACCATAAGGCTTCTGTCAGCCTCATTAATCTCGTGTAACGCTATTTTGATTCAGATGTAGAGATGAACAAGGTTCATATCGTGAATTTGCAGTTACCCAACAAGGTGATTTTCCTTTCGAAGCTGTACTTTGTCCTTAATGTTTGTCCGTCATGGGCAAAGGTATCAAATTCTCCATATAACCTCTTCCTTCAAGAAAGTTTGTTCTTCGATTTGAGAGGCGCCCAGTAAGTCTAAATAGGTGGCAAAATAATTTCTGAATTTATACGGCCACAAATACATAACCTTTTGCTCTATTCTTGCACAAAACTAGCGAAAAAACCTTTGGTCGTTTGATATTGACGAGTGACGGAATGAAAAGAAAAGCAAATAAATGAACCTATGTTAAATAATGTTCTTGGAGGTAATATTTGTTCATATCAAAGAACCTAGAAGGGTCTTTTGAACATTGCATCCCACACAGGCATTAATACAAAGGGCGTTATGTTATGTGCACAGCGTTTGAAATCAGTGCTTAAACACAGTTTGTATTGCCCAGATCCTAGGGTGGTATGTTAGGTGTCATGATAAAAACTAATGCAGTTTTTCAATGATGTGAAGTATGAGTTTCACTGTGTTGTATGTTTTATTTACGTGTGTCTTGGCCTTTGTCATTCTAGCAGATACATATTTCAGATCAGCAGACATGTCAGCAGAGCTTATGGGATAAGTGGCCGTATGCCCATCTGCCGTTCACAATTTTATTTCCGCCTGCAGCTAAAAATGCGTTGGCCATACACTCACTCAAACCTGGTGGGGATATACCTTGGATGAGAATTACCGCATCAGTTCAATAAAATGCAGCAGTGAGTTTTGGTTGGTTATTTGTGGAAAGGTCATATTTTGAAAGATCTTTGAAAAGGTTCTCCAAAATCGGCGCCCCTTAAACCACGTGTTCAGGATTTTAAGACAGCAAAATGTTACAGATGTTCAACAGGTTCAGGAGTTCAAACAACTGTCAGAATGGTTTATAGTTGCACGTTTCAAGAATTTTAATCCTCTAGCTCTTCGAAGTCTCCGTTACAGCCAAGATACTAGAAAAATCAATCTCACGGAATCCCTGCATAAGATGGTTTAATTTGATAAGCAATTGCAACTACAACATAGGAAGACTGAGAACACTTTCCAACAAATAAAATGGTTCAGCCGTTTTATCACTACAGCTGACAATCGGGAACAGACGACAGACAGGTATCAGTCACGATCAATCATTGACATTTCGTTTTGCGGCATACACGTGAAACGTTAGACTGACAAGTGAGAATATGACGACGGTACACAAACAGAGTGGCACCGGAGCTTTCATCCAGTGTGATGGGCCCATGCTTGACAGGCATGTATGGAAGCGAGCAAGTTAGTTTGATAGAGTTAATCAGAAGTGTATGTAGACTCTTTTAGTGCCACAGTTTTTACTGAGTCAACAGCTTTCCCCGGCGCGCTTTGGATGCACCGTGCAAAACAGTTGGTTAGGACTATTACGTTCCATATACCAGCAGGCATGCTGGTACTTGATTGAACGATTTTTTACCAGGAACATGAAATTATCAACCTTATTATAATTCAAAGCAGTTCGATATACAGTTTATTTACACACACACACACACACACACAAATACAAAATAGAGAGTGAACTAACACATGTAAATCAATTCAAGATGAAAGCTTATATAACATTCGAGTCAACTACAAAACAAAATAAATGTTTCACCGTTATTCCAGTGCATTTGCTTACGTGATCTGTGCCAGAATAAAATAAGAGGACGTAGGATTAGAATTTCTGTGGTCAATCTTAAACTTAAACGAAATAGAAAACTTGGCATTGTCTGCAAGGGGTCTGTACGAATAGATTCCATTAGTCAATATATCACTTGGTCCGAGGGATCCAATGCTATTTATTTTGCGATGGATTCGGCTGACATCGACAAATTTCCTAGAATGTTTGTTTGGAATTAGCCTGCTTGAACAGGAATCTTGTCGGGCAGGATGTATTTAAAATGCGCCTCTGCCCCGAGATAAATCAGACTTGACGTGTAGGATCGAAAGTCAGATTAACTTAATAAAATCAGCACGTTATTCATCCTTCTGCTTGATTGCTTTTTGCCTGATTCCAAAGACATGTTCTTTTAAGGCACAATTATACCCACAGATTGTCGAAAGCGCGTAAAATCTGCTTAATATGACTTAGGGTAGTTGTTTGAAGGTGATACATATAGCGTGTCTTTTACATAACACTTCAGCCAGTCCCCTTCAAACCGCCTCCACCGTCCTGGATGTAAAATATCTGCTTCAAGGTTTTGCGTCAATTTGGGGTCAATAAAAACATTTTAATTGAGAACTGCAAACGAAATCTGTCATAATAACATCCCCCAGGTCAACAGGTCTCTGTGTGCAATATACGCAACCCACGCCAAGAAAACCTATTTATTCAGGAAAGGCTTAATAATTATCTATGTATGTAATAGTTATCAGGTTTGTTTGTACTGTGGGGTGATTCTCTTGTGGTTCACTGGTTAATTTGGGCATTTCTGGATATTAGGCTACCTTTATCTCCTGCGGTTTTTACTCCGGTGTGAGTAAAATTGGAAC